>SNQJ01S0028396.1:28449-60984 GCA_010110895.2 Picea sitchensis
CAACATCGTAGTGAAAGAAGTTTTGAAGTAGGGGATTGGGTGTTTTTAAGACTACAACCATACAAACAGATGTCCCTCAAGCTAGCCAAGAAGGATAATAAATTATCACCAAAGTACTATGGCCCTTATAAGGTGTTGCAAAATATTGGTAATGTGGCATACAAATTGGAGTTGCTTGCATCTTCACGAGTACACCCAGTTTTCCATGTTTCATGTTTAAAGAAGGTTATAGGCGACAAGATCCCAGTTTAAACTATATTTCCAGAACTTGACGAGGAAGGAAAAATCATATTGGATCTTGAAGCCATCACTAACACAAGAATTCACCAACTAAGGAATAGATCCATTTCAGAGTATCTCATTAAATGGAGGAAACTATCGGCTTAAGATTCCACTTGGGAAGATGTGTCTTTTATACAGAAGCATCGAGAGTTACTGAAGCGTTGCGGAAAACACTTGTCTCAAGGGGAGGGGGAGGGGCATGCTAAGCCCTAATATTGGCTCATTACCCCTTAATTTGGGCATATTACATGAGTAATGTTATTTTATTTATGTCGGTTGTATTCCATTAGTTGTAATTATACCTCCTAGTCTCCTATATATACCAAGGAGACATTTTCATTTGGAATCATCTTGTACTTGAGCATTTATGTGGGGTAAAAGGAGGTTGCCCCCTCGAAGAGGCTTATTATCTAAAATTCTCTCTTTTTCAAGCCGTTGAGTACTTATTCTGAGATTTTTCTATGCTATATTGATATTTGGTTCGTAACATGTTGGAAATGATTATCAGCTAGATGGATGATCAATGGAAAGAGATTTCCCAGACGGAAAATGGTCCAGGACATTTATTATTCTAGAACATATGTTTGAATTAGAAGAATGGTTCTTGTGTCATTCTATGGAGTGAGTGACTTATCCAGTATCATGTCTGATTACTCAAATGGAGTATGCTTTCGAGAGATGATACAGTTGATGACACTGATAGTGATGATGGTGCTCATGATCTAATCATGAGATAATCTATACGACTATGTTGATGCTACCGGGTGAATGGTATGTTTGTGCTCAAGACCATTACCTTCAATACCTCCCTAGCTAGGAGGGAGTGTTGATATTATGGTAGTTGTGGGAGGTATTTACCTCCACGTGTAAACTTGACGAGAATAGAATATTTCGGGAAGCAAGAAGAAACCCTAATTAATTGATTAATAACCCTAGAAGACAAGTCGGCTCAAGAGAATGACTTGTATTATTTTATTAGCCTCCAAGAGAAGAATTCAACCAAAGGAAATGTTATATACTAAAGAATTAGTACCCAGAATGAGAAGTCGACCCAGGCAATCTGCCAGAAATAGTATAAATACAAGAGGTCAGTCTTCATTCTGGTCAGTATTCTCAGAACTGCAGAAGTGGCACTTGTGCGCACTGCAGTTGGCCAGTTTGTGCGCAAGTTTGGAGGAGATTTTTTATTGCAGCTGCTGCAACTAGCAGATTTCGGTTTTGACCTAGACTCTCTCTTGGTTATGGTTTGGACTCTCTGGTCAGCTCTTGTTACTCTTGCTTGGTGTGTTGTCCTTGGAGAAAGGTGTGCCACCTTTGTTTGGATATCCAACCTAGGGTTTGCGTCCGGAATGATTCTCTGTCAAGGTTAAGGTGCTCGAGGGTGGCTTCGGCCTATGGTTGGGTGACAATATTGTTATATTGTCTATGGTTAAACAAGCACATCCATTACTTTATAATAGACTCTATACTCCATTTCCAGTACCCAAAGGACCTTGGGAGGATATCATTATGGATTTTTTCTTAGGATTGCCTATAACCCGGAGAAAACATGATTCAACAATGGTAGTTGTTGATAGATTTTCGAAAATGGCACACTTCATAGCATGTAAAAAGACTAGTGATGTTAGTGAAGAAGCTTCATTGCTTTTCAAAGAAGTGGTTAGATTGCATGGACTCCCACAGAGTATTACTTCAGATCGTGATACCAAATTTCTTGGTCATTTTTGGAGGACACTCTGGAAATATTTAGGCTCAGATTTGTTATATAGTTCGACATATCATCCTCAAACATACAGTCAGGGCGAAGTAGTGAACAAGAGTCTAGGAAATTTGTTGAGAATTTTAAGTGGAGAGAATCCTAGTCAATGGGATTTGGCATTAGCCCAAGCTGAGTTCGCATATAATTATTTAGTGAACAGATCTATGGGAAAGAGTCCATTTCATATTGTTTATGGAAAGATGCCAAAATGTGTGGTAGATTTGGTTGCATTTCCAGATTTGGAAGGCGAGAAGAGTGTTGATGCAAATGATTTTGTGGACAGTATGCATGAATTACAAGAACATGTAAAGAAGAAACTGCAGACCAACAATGACCATTATAAACAAAGAGAAGATCAACATATAAGGAATAAGGTATTACAAGAGGGTGAGATGGTCATGGCTCACTTGAGGAAGGAGTAATTTCCTCGAGGCACATATAGTAAACTCAAGTACAAGAATATAGGTCCATGCTGAATTCTGAAAAAGATCTATGATAATGCTTATCGGTTGGAACTTCCGGAGAATTTTGACATATCTCCTACATTCAATGTTGTTGACCTCTATGAGTTTCATGAAGGGGAAAAAAAAGCATATGAAGGTACCCTAAACAAATGAGAACAAAATCTATCAATTAAGTCAAAGGAGTAGATTGAAGAAATTATTTCTACAAGAGTTGGTAAGAAGACGCGTAGGAAGGATTACATGGAATATTTGATCAAGTGGAAGAATCGAGGGGCAGAGGATACATCGTAGGTGACTGAAAATTAGTTATCACATGTGCAGAACTCTTCACCTCAGTAGTGATATGCACATGAGTTGGAGATCATGTTTTTCTTACCAAGTTTATCTTATGCAGGAGCATCCTTGGGCTCGGGCAATCCGCATCACCCAAAAATATTTATGTTTTGCAAATTAGACAATAAGTCAAATAAGAACTATGTTAGTGGTCCATTTTATTTAGTAAGTTTGATATGAATTTGAACTGTTGTTACTCATGCAACTACTCTTGTGTATGTTGAAACTCGTGTTAAAACTCATGTTGAAACTGCCACGTATAGTGAAATTTTACAAGTGTCATGTTGAAACGCGTGCTAAAAATCATGCTGAAACTTCCACATATAGTGAAATTTTACAAGTGTCATGTTGAAACTTGTGTTGAAAATCATGTTGAAACTCCTGCGTATAGTGAACTTTTACAAGTGTCATGATGTTTCTTCATGTGCAACACTATGGCCACGAGCATTTGATTTTTCCATGCTGGCATGCATTCATGATGAGTCATAGCTACCGTTAGGTAAAATAATTCGCAACTAAAGGACAAAGCGTGACCTGAGGCTGAAAGGAAGTTGAAGCGGTCTGGAGGACAGAGGGACAGTTTGGTAACTGGTCGGTTGAGGAAATAGAAGGCAAATTGATTCAGAGGCAAAAGGGAGAATTTAAAAGGAGCCATGCCCACGATAGGAAGAGGTGGTTGGAAAACTGAATCATAGAAGGGACTGAAGTGAAGAAGTTCAGGTTGGGGTGAGCACTCAGAAGGGAGAAACAACATTCCGGCCCTCACATGCAGATCATTAATCCTTGGGTGATTTTTTGTAATGGGTTTTACTCCTGCAAGTAACCATTCCCGATTTTCATTTTAACCCAGGCTCAATGTAAGGTAAACTCTTTTATTTACTTCTAATCAATAAAAGAGTGGTGTTGCATTTTGTGTTTTTCTAGTGCTTAAGTTCCCGTTTGAAGTTCCTTATTATTTAGCAACATTATATCTGGGTTTTTTGTTGTTGTTGTGTAGTCTATAGCAAGGTGTGTGTTGTAATTGTGTGTGTATTGTAGCCCATTTCACTCTACATTAATCTACCTTCCAGTGGTTAGACTGTTTCTGAAGGACCTTCTCTGATACCAATTGTTGGAATATTCACCAATACTGAGAGGGGGGGTGAATTAGTATTGAGCACTTTTTACCATTTTTAACCATAACATGTAAACGTTAAATCATCAACAACTTATCACTTATGATTTCATTCAATGATATCATAAACATATAACCACAGATACATAATACACAACAATTTTACATGGAAACCCAAATGGGATAAAAACCACGAAATGCTTTTTAATATATATCTTAAATATTACATCTATAGGAATCACCAACTGGAAGGAGGCACCAACCCCATGTTTATACGCTCCCACCTTAAGGAAGCTACAACTCCCTAAATTCTCTAGCTCCAACTAAAAGGAGGGTCCAACCCCCTAGTTTACAAGCTCCAACCTGAAGGAAGCTCCAACTCCCTAGATTCTCCATGTCCAACTAGAAGGAGTCTCCAACCCCCTAGTTTACAGTCTCCAACCTAAAGGAAAATCCAACTCCCTAGATTTTGCTTATCCAAATGGAAGGAATCTCCAACCCCCTAGTTTACAAGCTCCAACTTGAAGGAAGTTCCAACTCCCTAGATTCTCCAGCTCCAACTGGAAAGAGGATCCAACCCCTTTTCCTTGTCCCTTCCTTCCTCCCGAAAATATAAATGAGAGAATAAACATATCATTGTCACTGTCATTGATATTGATACATCATCATCATCAAAAGTGGTTCAACCCCAATAGCCACATAAATCTTATGCCAAGATCTCCAAGAATATCACCCAAATCATATACCCAATATCACCAAGATATGCATCAAACCATGTGCCAAAACCTCCAAAACATGCCTCAAGCATGTGCAAAAACTTCAATATACAAGCCTCGAGACATGAAGAAAACATACCTTTCATTCTGAAAAACCCCTAGTGCATCAGATTTCTAATCATCAAACCTTCCTCGGCTTCAGCATCAACAAGAGGGCATCTTCTTCATAACCTTTCCTCAACCACGCAGGACTGGATTGGGTAACGAGCGGGGCCTCGCATGATGAGTACAGAATAACTAGAAGGGGCCTCGTGGGGCACCCTATACTTGACCTGTGGGGGTCACCTCAGATAGGGTTTCATGAAACACCTTCTCACATCTGCAACTCCGAGAACTTTCTCCTCCACACAACTTCACTTTCTCACTTGCACCAAGAGATCACATACTTTCTTAGTAATTAAATGAGAGGTTATTTATCTGTATTTATACCCTACCAAGTACTTTCTTTACTTGATCTTTGAGTCAACGTGTAACTTCTTGTTTGCAACAATTTTTCTCCTTTGTTTGACTTTAGGGCCAACTTGTAACTTCTTTGACCTTAAATCATGGTCTTCTTGACCATACTTTAGGGTTTCATCTTTAAGAGGGCATAACTTCTCAACCGTGAGAAACCACATTGTGTGCCACCCATCGTTGGAAACGACATGACAAGGACTATCAATGAATGATGGTTCTAAATGCATTTGCAATGTCCTTCACATTCTTTTTCTTCAATTAACTTCAGGATTCATGACCACACCTTTGGGGTTTCTTACCACTTAATCACATTTCCAAGGCTTCTTATAGACTTCTTCAAAGTGTCTTCCCATGAGGGCCATGCTTAAAGATACGCCATAAGGGGACCACTTTGGAGATTCCTTCAAAATAAACCCATCACTTCTAGGGGATTTTGAACCTGCTTCGGGGCTTCTTCTAGGGTTAACATCAATGACAACCAAATTTCCAACATTCTCTTGGATTGATTTTTCACAATAGTCATTATCTCACATAATCTTATCAGTGCACATACCATTCTCTTATTCCTCTATCTAGTTTGGTTCTCTTTAGTCCTGACGGTGTCCCCCTATCTTTTGACATCAATGACAACATGATTGCTACAGTTATGTTTACCTTTGACATCAATGACAAGATTATTTCCAACATAAATTTCAAGTTTTGAGTCGTTATACTTTCAAAACTATAGCCTATGGAAGATAGGGTTTTTGACTCATCTCGAATTCAATTATAAAAGATTCATCTTGGGATTTTTTCTATAACATTTTTCTCAGAATTTTCATACAGTGAAATTTTGGGGAGACTGAGAAAAAATTTCATAGTACAGGTGGTCAAAATTTCAAGTTCTGGTGTGTTAGCGCTCTGTAATTTGCCGAAGGCTGCGGAGGCAATCACAAAGGTAACCTTGAACCACTTGGAGTCTTGGATCTATCCCTCCAAGACTCAAAGAGGGATCTCTCTTTTCATCTAACTTGGTTTGTATGGGATGGATTTTAGGCTAGCTATGAAAGTATGGGGTTTTTTATTTTTAAATGGTTAGTTTTGGACAGCAAGGAGGGCCATTGGGCAAATGGGGTATGCGCTTAAAAGTGTGATTCACTCTCAGATATGGACAAAGTTCTTACACAGGGAAAGGTAGCGGAAATATTGGATCGAATTAAGTTTTGATGGTGTCAATTTGAGGAAGAAATAGGGGAGGAAAAAGCCAAGCAAAGGAGAAGCTAAGAATTCCTTAACTGATCTCTTTAGATGAATAACATAAAGATTATCAAAAGGACAGATGCAGAGTATTTGCCAATAAATTTTTCTCTGTTTACTATCTTCTGACAATAATAATTGACAACAAGCAAAGTGATAACAGGAAAACACTTAACAAAGAAGAGAAACACCACCAACACCTCCGCACAAGAATCCTGTAAAAAAAAAACATGTCCATCACTGATTGATCATTTAATAATTACAAAAAAAAAAGTTTTTTGGCCAAACACAACCCACAGTCCAGCAAGGAACCTCACAGGTCGAACCCTCTGTTTGTCTTTTACATGTGTATAAATAAGACAAAATCACTCAGCCTTCTCCTAGACTCGAGCTCATAACTCTGCTTTCTAAAAATAGAAAAGCAGTTACAACAATTCTATGACACTTGTAGGCTGTCTCCTAAAACAAATAAAACAGCAAGTCCAAGAAAAATCGATTTGGTAACTGTTGCTTGACATCTGGAACAATGGAGGTTTGTTAACTTTTGCTGGCGAATCCCCTCTAATAGTCATCAAAAAAGATAAATGAAGAGTCAGTCGGATGCTTGAGGTCATTGGAGATTTGCTGCCAGCTGGAGGAAATTGTGTTTAAACCTCTGCCTAAAATGCGGGAAGACTTCGCCATTTGTCTAGAGAATTTAAATTCCCCCTGGTCAAGCTGCCATCTGCTCCCTGATCTTCCTCAACTGCTGCCTCAAATCGTGGATCTGCTTCATTCATTCTGGCTGAATTTGGGTCTTGTCTGCCAACTCCATCTCCAAGCAAGTCCATTTCGCTAGTATCTATCAAGTCTGGCATCTCAACGGAAACAGGCTTGTTGTGGTTTTGTCATTCAACTTTTATGTCACTGTGGTTTTATCATTAACTATTGTGCTACCTCCACGAAGACCCAAAATCATGTTTGCCTTATGGTTCAA
Source organism: Picea sitchensis (assembly GCA_010110895.2). NCBI lineage: Eukaryota > Viridiplantae > Streptophyta > Pinopsida > Pinales > Pinaceae > Picea > Picea sitchensis. The sequence continues at coordinate 35,846 of SNQJ01S0028396.1, forward strand.
ACAATGCCTAAATGCTGGGATATTTCGCGATTATGGATCTCAGCAATAAACTGCTACCAATCATCCAGCCATTCTTGTGTATTTAATCCTTTCAAGTCAACTGATGAACAAAGACCAGACAACTGGTGTTCATCGGCATAATAAAGTTCAGATGTTGAATCAATACGAGATAAGATCTCTTCAGGCACAGGTATATCACGTTCTAGAAGGAATTTACAATCCATATCTTTGAACCAAGGATGACTCTTAATTGAATTTGCTCCCTTACAACCAAGTCTGGCACTATCATCAACTTGCAGCAACTTTTTCAGCAGGTCAATAACCTCCAAACTAAAATGGTTTGGGAACAACAACTGTCCTCGTGCAATTTTTGCAAAAATGTTCGAATCACTCTCTCTCCATGACCCAAATGGAAGATCACTATTTAACATAAAATAGATAAGCACTCCTAATGCCCACCAGTCTGCAGTAAGCCCATGGCCTTTTCCCTGAATTATTTCTGGGGCTAAGTAGTCTTCCATCCCACATATTGTGAATGTTCTTTCATCAGATAGCTTTTTCGCAAACCGGAAGTCAACCAGCTACAAATGGCCCTTCTAATCAACCATTAGAATATAAGGTGAAACACCCCTATATACAACTCCATCCTTGTGCAACAGTTCCACAGCTACAACAACTGAAGCAGAAATAAAATGAGCAGAATCTTCTTTCAATGGTGCATGCAGAATTGCTGCCAAAGGACAAGCTAGACTTGTGTTCGGCAAAATAGCAGCAAATTCTTGGTTAGCACATGAATAGAGAACCTGTGGCATGAATAACGAGGGACACAAACTCTTCATAAGAGCCTTCTCCTTAATAACCTGTGCTTCGCGTCCAAGATGCTTTATCTCATGCTTTGAAAACCTTTTCAAACTCAGCAGATTCTCTGAAGCCTTCTTAAGAAACAGTCCTATTTCACAGCAGTTTGTAGCATAGATTGTTCTTTGTCGTTCCAGCTCTGATATATGGACTTTCAAGAAATCTGTGGCATTGATATCCTGATTATGTTCTCTCCTATGCACAAAACAAAATCTAGCGGCTTTCCTCTTTCAACCATGGTCAACAGAAGTTGTTGTGCTACCAAACCCTTACTAACACCTTGGGGTTTAACTTCAACAATATGTTGGCCACCTTTGACTTCCACAGGCTCATTTTCAAGCACACTCTCTAGATGATCTAAAATCTCCTTGGATTGGCATGATCCAAAATCAGGATCAGCATCCTGATGATGTCAAAACAGAGCTCTTTCTTTAGCTTCTATGGCAGATCCATCAGTAATCTCAGTATATAATTTCATAATGGGCTCTATTGTTTTCTTCCAGTCAAAGTCTGTAGTGGGTAGCGTTGTTTCCCATTCTATATCTTGGCTCCACCTGATGAAATAACCATGCTCTGTTGCAATCCCTAACTTAGGGCAAAGTGAGAACCATTCACTGAGAGATTTCCGACCTCTTCCACTCACAATAAAAACAACATTTTTAGGATCATTGCATAAGCTGTTTACAACAGATATTACTTGTGGATTGGGTGTTTTACTGTCAGAGGTTCGGTCATCACCTTCTTAGCTTCCTCAGCATTGTGAATTTCCTTGACACTGCCGCACATCCATAGTTTCAATAGATGCTCTGTCGCCTTGTGTCTTTGTTTGCTCTCGCTCTAAGTAAATCAATACATCTTCATAACCATCTGAAGAAATAATACGGATGGCTACAGCCTCATTCCTCTAACTATTTTTAGAAGTAATGAAATTAACACCAGCCTGAAAAACAATACTCCAGGCTGAGCCATTATCACTGTTAAACAGGTGGCATGCAAAACTGTTGATTTGCCTCCCATATTTGGTCCCTGCAATCGCACTTATGTAATAGTTTTTCTCCCATTGTTTCATGATCCATTCCTTGTGAATAAAACACTGAGAAAGCTCATAAACTTGTGTAGTGAATCCAGTTCCTGCATCCATAATGAGAGCCCACAGATTTGAGCAAGCTGCTACACTACTTATAAAAAGACCATCTTCATTTCCTTTCTCAACATGTTGTGCAAGTCTTGTATCAGCCACATTATAGTGATATCACGATTTGTTGCAACAACCAATATCGGTGCCATATCATTTTCCAGAGCATGATTCAAAAATGAGAAGCATTCGATGTCAAGCATATGGACTTCATCAATAAAAATCACACCTGGTACAATTTCAGCTTTGCCTTCTTCCCTCCATTCAGCAACTTTACTGTCAATCTGATATACAAAACCGGCCTTGATCTATGTTCCCCTTTGACTCACGCGTTGTGGTTTCAGGTGCATGGAGCTGGAGCGTTGGAGCTTGGCTTTCGGGCCACCTTTTTAATGAGATTTTTGATAAAATTGACACCTGCGAGTTACCCTGGCATCTGGCAAACTGTGTTTTATATTTTTAAAGTTTTGGGAATAGTCCCACATCGGCGAAGGAAGAGAATTCTTCAGCGTTTAAATAAACACACGATTACATCACATAGTTGATGATGTGAGCCCAAGTCTATGCTTTGGAGTTTGGCGCTGGCGCTGGCTTGTGTGTTTGATGTTGGTTAATGAAGTGGTGCTTATCCTTGGTGTTGGGTGCTTGGAGATTGGCCCTCGGCCAGTATACCCTTTTTCTAAAAAAAAATTTAATTTTTTTTAAATTTATATATTTGGAAAAACCAAAACAGAACACTCTGCATAAAGGTCGAGGGGCCAATTTTGGCTTAAAAGACCAAAAATTGATCTTATTAACCAAATTTGGCTAATAAACCACAAGAATAAAAAAATTCCATTCAAACCAATTCATAATTTTTGCCAAAAATGCACCGGAATTCGCCTTGAAGCTCGCGTGCAGGTACTCATCTTATGCTTGGACTGTGTCGAGCACTTTCTGCCGCCTTCACCATGCGTCATGAGCAAGCACATAATGCCTGAAATAGATAAATATTATTCAGTAAATTGATTCCCCATTATATAGGGTTCTAACATGGTGCACTATACTTTTGGAGATATAGTCCATGGAAGACACGGTTTGTGGCTAATCCTAAAATCAGTTATCTTGGCACGTTTGTTGTAATTGTTTTTTAGTGAAGTTTCAGACTCTGAAATTTTCATAATCCTGAGTTTACGTAGTGAAGTACATGTGGAATTTTTTTTAGATTTTTCATGTAATATGGCCAACATTTCTTTTTCATAAATGGGTTTGAGTACATTTTTTCCTTTAAGTTGGATGCATTCAAAGTCAAGGGCCCTTCCTTCTTGCATTAAAATTGCACCAATTCCATGGCCCAATGAATCATACTCCACAATAAATGTTTTTTTGAAGTCAAGTGTGGCTAGGACATGAGTTGTACACATAGCCTCCTTAAGTTTTTCAAAAGCTTTAGTTGCTTCTTGAGTCCAAGAAAATGCTTCCTTATTTAATAATGTTGTTAGAGGTGTTGTCATTTGACCATAGTTTTTGACAAACTTACGGTAATAGCCTCTCGATCCCAAGAATCCTCTAAGTTTCTTCAAGGTTTTGGGAATTGTCCATTCACTGATGAGAAAAAATATGACCCAAATATTCCACTTCCTGAACCCCAAAGGCACACTTGGAAGGCTTTGGATCAATTTGTTTCTCTTCCAAAAGTTGTAATACTTTTTCAACATGTTGTACATGCTCTTCCCAGGATGTTTTTTAGATTAGTATGTCATCAAAAAATAAAAACACAAATTTTCTAAGAAAGTGTTTGAAAATAGAATTCATCAAGCTTTGAAATGTTTAAGGTGTGTTAGTAAGTCCAAATGGAACAGACAAAAACTCATAATGAACTTCATGTGTTCTAAAGGCTATTTTGGGAATGTCTCCTTTCCTCATTCTAATTTGATGATATCCTTAATGAAGATCTAACTTAGTAAAGAAAATTGTTCCTTGCAATTCATCTAATAATTTACCAATGACAGGAATAGGAAACTTATCTTTGATGGTCATTTTGTTGAGTTGACCATAATCTGGACGCTTACACCACAAACCATCCTTCTTTGTAACCATCACTACTGGTGAAGCGAAAGAACTTTTTCTAGGTTGAATGATGCACACCTCTAACATTTCTTGGATCATATGCTCAATCTCACTCTTCTGTGCATGTGGATACCTGTAAGGCCTAATGTTAGGTGGTGCACTCCCTGGTTGCAAATTAATAGCACGGTCATGATCTCAAGCTGGTGGAAGACCCCTCAGACATCTCTCCAAATACCTTGGAATGGTTGTTGAAACTAATTGGAGATCCATTGGAGCAAAGGATATATATGTTTGAACATCTAGTGAGCACAATTGTGCAATTGCACCATGGTGTCCCTTTTTGAGTAATTTTGTCATGCTATTACAGCTTATCACCTTAAAGGGTTTCCCTTGGATACCTCTAAGCTCAATTTCCTTGCCTTCTAAGGAAACTCTCATGAAAAGATATTGAAAATTAAGGGCCATTGTTCCCAATTATTGTAACCATTGGACCCCTAATACAACATCGACACCACCCATTTGGATGGCAATCATGGGACTATCCAAAAAATAATCCCCCATATTGAGATTAATACTATGGCACTTCCCATAAAAATTTATGGTACCTCCATATACAATCATTACTTGAAACTCTGGTGCTGGAAATAAAAAGCAATTGAGATCTTTTTCTAATTTGCAATTGATGAAGTTATGGGTACTACCAAAATCAATCAACATAATTACTTTTTTCTTTTTTATGTATCCTTGTATCTTGAGGGTTTGTGAAGTATTAATGTCAACCAATGCATGACAATATATTGTTGGAGTAGTCTCTTATAGATCTAGATCTTGTGATGGTTCCAATTCTTGATCTTCTTCCTCTTCACATTCTATGTAGAATAATTTATTCTCACCAGATTTATGACCCATATTGTTCGTGTTGTCACAATTGAAACATGGTCCCTTTTCTCTTCTTTATACTCCACCATATTTTTATCACTACAAACAAGCCATCGCATGTCTGATAGATCATTCATAAGACAAAACCAAAATTATGCATTCTCCCCAAAATCATTGGAAGCCTAACTATTGGCTAGGCCAAGGTGTTGGGCATCAAGATTGAGTACAATCCATAGTAGTCTTTAAGAGGTATTAGTTCCCCACTCCACAATAATGTTTGCAAGGTGAAGGAAAACCAACGCAAAAATCCCCCCTTCCCCCTCTACATGATTAAAAAAAGGTGGGATGGGCTCTTCAACAAATAAATATCAAATTTGTATGAAGCATGAACCCCATAATTTTGACTTTTTTCAAACATAGAATATTGTCTTGCCAATTGAAGTTAGTAGTTGGTGGAAAATATGTTTTCTATTGGGGTCACTAAGGCCCCAAACATCCCATGAGGTCACTTTAATTACAAACATATGACATCGCACACCTCTGCCTCATTATATTTAATTCCTCAAAGAGTGCCAAAGGGGTTGTTGGAGGCCAGAGGGTGAATCTTACATAGAGTTATTTTTTTAATTGCTTGGGCTAGTTGTAATCATTAACCATGGTTTCCTTACCTTGATAATGAAGTTGTGGTACTAGTGGAGAGCGTGCTATATGATTGTTTCCTTCTTGTAAGGCTAAGCCAGACATGACCCTTGAAGTAAATGTGGCCTTGGAGGCAAGAGGTTCCTACAACTTACCAAGTCCTACCACAGCTAGAGTTTTAGTAACATACACATTTTGAGATGGATTTTTAGCTACCCCAACATTTTTATTCTTTCGTATTACCCTCTTCACCTATAAGTGTGGTCTCGGGGGATTTGGAAGCTAGGGATTTTTAGTGGTAGAGGTTGGTGGGTTTGACTTGTGACATGAGTGGGAGCTGAAAAATATAGTGCTGAGAGAAATGCACAGTGTGCCATATGTTGGGAAACTAGTATATCATAAATCAATTGCAGTTGTAAGAAGCCAATACTTTTGGCCAGGAATGAAGAAAGAGGTGGTTGATTACATAACCAGATGCCTAAGGTGAAGACTGAACATATACATCTAGTTGGGATGTTACAACCATTACCCATTCCAAAATGGAAGTGGGAAGTAGTTACGATGGATTTAATTACTAAGCTGCCCAGAACAATGAAACAACATGATTCCATCATGGTAGTGGTGGATAAATTAACTAAGGTTGTACATTTTATTCTAGTAAAGACTACATACAAGGCATCAAATATTGCATAGATCTACATGAAATAATTTGTTAGGCTACATGGAATGCCTAAGGAAATTGTTTCATACAGAGATCCCAAATTCACATCCAATTTCTGGAAAGGTTTGTTCAAAGGCTTTGGGACAAATCTAAATCTTAGTACACCGTATCACCTAGATTCATATGGGAAAATTGAGGGGACCAACAAAATAATTGAAGACATGCTCAGAATGTATGTGATGGACCAACCATCCAAGTGGGAAGACTATATCCACTTAGTTGAAATTGCTTACAATAATGGGTACCGAGCATCATTAAAAATGAGTCTATTCGAAGCCTTACATGGAAGGACGTGCAACACACTAGTGAGTTGGGATAACCTAACAGACATAGTTGTTATTGGGCTAGATTTGTTGAAGGAAATGGAAGAGCACATGATAAATATTATGTAGAATTTAAAGGCTGCCCAAGACATATAAAACATTTATGCAGACAAGAACATAGTTTTCAGAGATTTTAAAGTAGGTGAACATGTATTTCTAAAAGGGAAAGAGAAAATAAGTTCGCTAAGATTGGGTTGCTGCCCAAAGTTGGTAGCAAGATATTGTGGGAATTTTGAGATCTTAGATAAGATAGGGCCAGTTGCATACATGCTAGTGTTTCCCACATCCATGAGAATGCATAATGTATTTAATGTGTCTTTATTAAAGAAATATGTGCCTGACATTAACCACATAATTGATTGGACTATGATCCAGGTGGAACACAAAGGATATTTCCAGGTGGAACAAGTGAGCATCCTAGATCGGAAATTTGAAGTGCTAAGGAACAAATATATAGGTCTGGTAAAGGTCCAGTGGACCTGCCACAGTCCTGAAGATGCTACATGGGAGCACAAGGAGACTATGTGGGAAGAATACCTGCAAAATTTTGACAATTTTGAAGAAAACAAAATATAAGAATGCAAGATTCCATTTTGGACAACTAGAGTTCCAAAACCACATCTCAGAGTCCTAGCCAGCCTGTGTTGGGGGCCCTGATAAAAGAATGGTACAATCCAATGGACTGAGAGAAATGAAGGGCATACATTCCTTGGGTCAGCAAATTGAGAAGAACATGAAATTATGGTTGGAATTGTTGTTGGAGTTATATAAAAATTGCAGAATTTTATTTCTTAGTATTATGATGTAAATTTGTGCATGCATAATAATGTTGTGCACTGAGGATGGTGTACAATTGTAGGGGAGGGGGAATGTAATGTCCCCATTTCAATTAATGCTCATTGTAGATATAATGTATGGATGTGGCCCAGCGATGTATATGTGAATTGTATTTATGAATTTTTAATAAATAAAATGTGATAACAACTATTGGGGGACATGGACAAAGATGGGGGTTGATTGATCCACAAGAGAGGAGGGGTCTAAAATGTTGATGTTTGGACAACATCAGGAAGACATTATCTTAGAATAATAATTAATAATATAATTATTGATTATTAAATATCATATATAATAAGTAAATGATAATAATAAATAGTTATTGATTATTCAAGAGATGCATCCTTTCATGGATGGTCACCAAATGTTCCCTATATATGGAACACTCATCATTGTAATAATATATCAATCATATATTATATGAAGAAAAACAACATGGTATCAGAGCGGGATTGGGCTTGACTCCCTCACGGGAAAGCCCAGTAAAATGAGAGAGATAGCTTGTGTTTTGTGTGAAGATTTCTACAGTGGTGGGATTTGAATCAGAGATATATTTGAATTTTGTGTGGTCCTCGTCCGGATAAAAAAATATGCCCCATTATCGATGGTTTTCAAAAATGATCCCAGGTGAGGATGGGTATCAAATGTAGTGGATGCAGGGGCAAGTTTGGGAATTATAACATCGCTATTGGTCGCAAAGTTGGGACAAGCACGTTATATGTGTGTCATCGGGCGCTCACATGTGATACTCGACTGGTTTTCCAAAGTCAATTCCAAAACATACTTGATATACATAGGGGTGTTCTTTGTCTTCTACATGGTGGTTGGCACTCTCATCTACAAGTGTTATGTGGTCAGTGAGAAGACTACCAATTCGTGGCCTACGCTCGAGTTCCTATCAGCACTATCATGCATCGCCATCAGATTTGATTTTTTGTGGCAGTTCCAATGGGATCCATTGGGTCTTGCTATATGTGGCCTAGTGGCAATCACCTTCACCTATTTTTTTTCACGCTAGTTCCACATCCCAGACAGCCACGCAAGTGGGGCATGCCCTGTATGCCCTGGATAGTCACCACTTCCATATTCCCAAACGTTTTCTTGTTGGGTTCTCTAAGAAAGAGATCATACTTGCGATTCACGATCTTCTCTGTAGTCGCCATAGTTTTCTATTTAGTTTATAGTGTGCATGCAATATATGATGTCGAATGTTGGAAGACATCCTTTGTACTTGGCCCACCAACCATGAAATCATCAGCGCTTGGCCCACTGGCCGCCTCAGAGGATCATATTATAGAACTGAGTACAGTGCCAGCGTCAAAGATTTTAGAGTTGGCACAAATTGCGGACGATTAAGAAAAATAGTCAATTCATCAACTGAAGGTGGCTCCAAAGTCCAAACCACTAGAGGCAGAGCATCAAAAATATAATATATATAGATTGGCAAAGCACCTAATTTTATGTATAAAACTCTAATCTGCGTAGTAGCGTGATTGTAGGCATTCATTCAAGGGGAGAACCACTTTGATTATTGTTTTGTCAACATGGTTGATAGAGAAAAAGCCATAAATATTTGCAACCGGTGACTTTCTCTTATGTTGAGGAAACATCATAAGATATTCTCCACAGAGGGTCCTATATGGACTAGTAGGAGGGAATGTGGATTTCATCATGACATGACTTATATGGTAAAATTAAGGAACCAAGACATTGGTTTCACGAGGAAACCTTGATATTCCTTGGGGGACAATGGTTCCATGAGGTAACCTCGATATGTCTTAGACATGTGTTCAATGAGGGAACCACGAGATGTCTAGTATGGACACAGTTCATGAGTGAAGCCTGAAGTTGGAAACTTCAAGATATTTGGGTGTCTAGTATACATTCATGTACCCAAGGAGAAAATGAACAAGCTAGACCCTTCAGGAAGAAAGGATACATTTGTGGGGTATCATGAGTCTTCGAAGTCATACTAGATCTACATCCCTAGTCAAAGACAAATTGAATGAGTAGAGATGTTGTCTTTGAGGAGGAGGTGGAGTTCATAAAATCTAGAGGATCTCACATGGAGATTGATAGTGAGAGATAGGAAGAGATGGTGCCTTCTCCCCCTCAGTATCCAACAGTTCAGAGGGAGACAGTTGAGCCTATTGATCCAATTGATCTCGTTGATCCTGTAGCTCCAGTTGATTTTCCCAAATATATTGCAGTAGGTTGGAAGAGACTTGCATGGGCTCATCAAACTCTACAGGAGGAATAAGTACATGTAGCTTCTCGTGGTAACTTCTGAGAGAGAAAGAGACCTACAAGATATTTTTGTTATGTTGTAGCTATGAACCACATCATTGATTCTAAGCCTTTTTGTTATGAGGAGGAACCTAGTCAACTAGTATGGTGATCCAGATTTTATGAGCAGAACAAAATGAATACAGATTATTAAAATATGCTTAACACAGAATAGCAGAGATGTAGTAAAAATGATTTTCTATTCAATAAGGAAATAAGATGAAACTGTAAAATGAAGATGAAAATAAGCTTGATGGAATGGTGGCAACTTATCTCTGAGAAGAGATGTGACGGTCACTCTCATTCGCAAGAAGATGATTACAATGATAATCTCAAGGCCTTTTTACAATAAACATGAATGTAAAAAACCCTATACATCCAAAAACCCAACCCTAGGAGATGAAGCGCCAAAAGTCATGTGGGCCCCGTTTGGGTAAGTTAGTACATCAACTTCCCGGGGTCGTAACTTTTGCATACGATCTTTGTTTTAGGCACACGATATCTCGTTGCAAAGGTCTAACCGAGAAGAATAATTTTCGAATGGCTCAGGTCAATGCCTTTGACAATTACCTAAGCCCCAAATCCCCAAAAAACGTCGTTTGGGGCCTCAAAACAGCCTCGAAAGTTTGGAACTCGAAAAACTGTCGAAAAACTGCCAAGGTGTAAAACTGTTTTTCGAGCCAGTGGAATAGGTGGGTGGCCACCGATACCGATATCCACCTAGATAATTCCTCCCTCCTTAGGAAGCAATGGTCTCCATTACATTGATTTCCCCCGTCAGATGAGGAAATTTCTGTTGAATTTGGCCCCGGGTGAGCCACTTCCCTTGGTGCAGGAGCTACCCTGCTTTGACGACTCTATAAAGCTGGATCCTTTGTTGTCAATTTCCCTTGATCTGTGTGTCCACAATCTGATCACTAGATTCTTGTTGCATGCAATCAAGGTTGAGCTCAGTTGGTGTCAATTACTCTGCTATCTCTAAGGTGTCCAATAATGGTGGGAAATATGCCTGAAGGAGAGCCACGTTTAAGACTGGGTGCAGGCCAAGGAAAGGGGGAATGTTGAGCTCACAAGCATTGTCACCCACAGCCTTGGTGATGGTGTACGACCCATAACAGAGTGGGTGAAGCTTTCGATGGGGCCCTGTAAGGTGTTCTTTCTACAAGTGCAAACAAACTTTGTCACCCATTTGAAACTTATGTGACACCCGATGTTGATCATGATGTTGCTTGTACTTGGCATTAGACTTTTGTAGAATATCCTGAACCTGTTGGAGGATGTGTTGGATATGCTCAATGAAACATATGGATTTGTCAGCTTTTGTTGGAGCATGGGACGATTCGGCCGAGGTGGTCGCCAGGGGTAGTGCAACATCCATCGGACCCAATGGTTGGAATCCCAACCCCACCCGAAAGGGGTTGTGGACAGTTGAGCTATGCAGGGCTCGGTTGTAGCTATGTTGGACATAGGGAAGACTCTAATCCCATGTGTGAGGGTGTTTTGAATTGTACATGCACAGGATATGTACGATCATCCAATTGATGACCTTGGTTTGGCCATCTATCTGGGGATGGAAGGCAGTGTATTTGGTGAGCTTGGTATCCAACAGTCACCAGAGGCTCAACCAGAATGTGTTGAGGAACCGACTGTAACAGTATGAGATAATAGTTTGTGGGATCCCAAAATGTATCCATACTCATTCAAAAAAGAGCTTGGAAAAGGCTTCTATTGTGATGTTCTTCTTACAGGCAGATAGAATCGTCATCTTGGAAAAGCGATTAACAACCACAAAAGCACAGTTATTTCCCCTCTTGGTAGACTAGAGGCTCGACATGTAGTCCATTAATATGGATTCCCACGACCTGTTAGGAGTAGGCATAGGGGTGTACAAGCCATGTTTCTTAGTGGTTGGTTTGGAAATAGTTCAGGGGGTGTAGGACCTGATATACTTGTCGAAATCATGTCAAAGTTTTAGCCAGTAGAAATGTTTATGCATCATTGCCAGTGTCTTTTCGATGCCAAAGTGTCATGCCACCCGACTGTAGTGAGATTCCCAAATCAGCTTCATACCCTTGCTTGATGGAATGCAGAGATGGCCCAGATGACACAACAACCCATCCTAAATATGGAAATTAGCGACCACTGAGTTGCACCCAACATTTGGTAGGTGGCGGAGAAGTCAGGATATGTCTCGTAGAGGTGGGGCCATCTAGAGGTCTCGTGGTCGCAAGAATATAGCACTGTGGTAAGTGTCGTGACTAGAGGTTGGTTGAGGCAATCAAAAACTCGGCTGATACTTCCTATTTTATACTTGATGTTGAGGTGGAACTGTTGTAAGTATGTGGACCACTTCTGATGGCGGTCATTCTGCAATTTGCCTTGGGTCTGCATGAACTGTAGTGACTTATGATCACGGTGGATGATTGTCTCTTTCCCAAGAATATAATTCCTTCACTGGCGGCAAGCTTGCACAATGGAGTACATTTCTTTGTCATAAGTAGGGTACTTACAGACAATATCCGATAGTGTCTCACTATGACATGCCACGGGGTGGTCGTGTTGAGTGAGAACGACACCCACAACATAGTCTAAAGCATTTGTATCGATCTCAAAGGGATGTTGCAGGTCTAGTAATGGAAGTACTGGGGATGAGCACACATGCTTCTTCAAGTCATCAAAGGGTTTTTGTTGGGACAGGCCCCACACAAATTTTTCCTTACAATCACCCCTGGTTACTTGGCTTAGGGCCCATGCGATATGAGATAATCCAAACACGAACCTGCGATAGAAATTAGCGAGGCCCAAGAAGCTCTGAAGTTCAGTGAGTGTGGTTGGGGCTGGCCAATCATGGATGACCTAGATATTGGTTGGGTCCACATGCACACCATGTTGATCAACGATGTAGCCTAAGTAATGGACCTTGTCCATACTGAAGGATCATTTTTCCAAGTTTGCATATAGTTTGTGTTGTCGCAGGGTGTGCAAAACCTATTGAATATGCTGCAAGTGTTTTGCCCAAGTCTTGTTGTAGATGAGGATGTCATCCAAATAAACCACTACAAAAGTATTGGTGAAAGGTCGTAGGATATCGTCCATCATCCTCATAAAATTTGTTGGAACATTTGTCAAACCAAAGGGCATGACCAACCATTCAAAAAGACCTTCTTTTGACTTGAAGGTGGTCTTCCATACATCTATTTGTTCTATTGGGACCTGGTGGTAGACAGACTTTAGATCAATATTACTGAAGTATTTGGCCCCCATGAGCTGATCAAGGAGGTCGTCAATTTGGGGAATCAGGCACCAGTTTCAGACTGTGATTTTATTCAGGGCTCGGTAATCAATGCAGAGTCTCTAGGTCCCATCTTTCTTCTGCACCAGCACGATTGGGCTCCCACAAGGTGATGAGTTGGGATGAATGTTCCCCTTGTGGAGCAGTTCTTGGATTTGCCTCTTGATCTCATTGTTTTCTAACGGAGAGTGGTGGTAGATTGGCCCATTGGATAGCGGTGCGCCTGGGGTCAGATCGATGGGATGCTTGACCTGGTAGTGCAGAGGTACCTCGGTAGGAGAGGAGAAGATATCTAAGTATTCTTCCACGACCTTATCCGCTCATTGTTGTAGTGTGGAGAGATCGTCCATGGAGGCCCTAGATGTGGCTCTGATCTTTTTCTCACTCTGAGAGTGAATCACAAAGAAGACAAATTTCTCAGTCTGAGAGATGACCTTCCTGTATTGCTTGGTAGAGATCAAGGAAATAGCACTAGGAGGGACTGTGTCGGGTATCCTGTACAATTTTCTATTCAAAGTAATAATAACACTACGAGGCCTAGACTCATATACAACATGATGTTTCCATAAATAAGGTTGGACCAAAATAAAATTACAAGCTTCGAGAGGAGAAACATTATGCAATACCTAGTCTTTGAAGGGTTTGATGTTGTACAACGGTCGTCACTGTTGGCTGACATGAAGATCGCTTCTTTGGCAAAGCCATTCAATGGTGTAGGGTTGTGGGTGCAGCGTTGTTAGTAGGGCCAGGTGCTTGATGACCTCTGCTGAGTTGAGGTTCTTCTGGCTACCCATATCAATGATGAAGTGCAGTGGGGTGCCTTTTACCCACATATGTGAATGGAAGAGGCTCTCTTCTTCTTCTGGCTCGTCTGGTTCACCAGGCTGGAGCTTGGTGGTAGAAATGGTGGCATTGGGTTTCGCATCAATAATTTGTATTGCCCTTTCTAGTTCTGACTCGGAGTGAGAACCCACATCTGATTCAGAGGCTTTCACTTCGGCTACTAGCGACTGCTTTGAGCGGCAATCAACAATGTTATGCCAAGGGCTCTTATGGAAATCACACCACTTCTTAGTATCTTTATTTTTCTTTTTGGTGTCCTTCTTTGCTTGTGGCTTGGACTGGTTGTCCTAATACTATCCATATTTTCTCTCTCCTTTTTTCTATGGGTTGGGGATTCCCTTTCCTAGATTTTGCTGTGAGGGGTTCCCAGATGCAAATTAGCGTGTCTTTTGTTTGAGCTTCTACTCGATTTTGACGGCATATTGGTAGGTCGCGCCCAAGGACAAGATATCTATAAATTCCATTTTGGTCTGGATGTATCTATGCAGATCACCATGATACTTGAGCACCAAATGTCACTTTGAATATTTGATACCCAACTTGCTGCGCAAGGTATGGAAAATATTTGTGAACTCTAGCACTGCTTGGTCTCTTTCTTGCCGCAATGTGGTCCATTTGGTATACAAGTCGTTATAACTTCCGACATGGTAGTATTGTTCCTTAATAGCATCCCTAAAGGATTCCCAGATGGCCACGACTGAAAATAATGACGGTTCCTAAGTTTCCTTTTGCTCACAGAAAGTTTCCCACCAATATTTGACATGGGGAACGACTTTGAGCAGCGCAAAAGTAATATTTTCTCTATTCGAAAAGTTATGGACAGAAAAATACCCTTCTAGTAGATTCAACCACTTGTCTACAACAGCTTCATCTATCTGACCTTCAAATATAAAAATATCAAAGTTGATTTGTACCTTGAAGGGAGTGGTGCCTCCACTTGAGGAAGATGTGTCGCTTGTTGGTAGCCACCGAAGGATTTGCGCGAAACTATCCATCATCTCGCTCCTTTGTTGAGTGAGGGCTTCCTCAAGCAACATTTTGAAAGGATCTCCTGTCCAATCATATTTATTTTCTCCTACCATGATAGGTCGCCTGGGCGTGCGAGAGATTTTGTCCTCAAGAGAAACAAGCTCGAGACCCAATTTTGTGTACCCTGACCTCGTTGGGGACATGCATTAAGATGACAAGGAGAAAACCACTCTGGTACCACTGATCCAAATTTTATGAGCAGAAAAAAATGAATATAGATTATTACAATATGCTTAATACGGAATAATAGAGATACAGTAAAACTAGTTTTCTATTCCATAAGGAAATAAGTTGAAACTGTAAAATGCAGCGGAAAATAAGCTTGCTGGAATGGTGGCGGCTTATCTCTGAGAAGAGATGTGACGATTGCACTCATTCACAAGAAGATGATTGCAATGAGGCTCTGAAGGCCTTTCTACAATAAACAGGAATTTCAAAAACCCTAGACATCCAAAAACCTAACCCTAGGAGATGAAGCACCAAAAGTCATGTGGGCCCTGTTTGGGTAAGTTAGTACATCAACTTCCCAGTGTCGTAACTTTTGCATTCGATCTCCGTTGTAGGTGCACGATAGCCCGTTGGAAAGGTCTAACCGAGAAGAAATATTTTTCGAATGGCCCAATTTACTGCCTCGGTAGTCATTAGGGCCCCAAATCCCCAAAAACCGTCATTTAGGGCCTCAAAACAGCCTCAGAGGTTTGGAACCTGAAACATTGCCAATGTGGAAAATTGTTTTTCGAGCCAGTGGAATAGGTGGGTGGCCACCGATACCGATATCCACCTGGATCAATCCTCCCTCATTATGAATCAATGGTCTCCATTGCGTTGTTTTCCCCCATCGGATGAGGAAATTTCTGCTGAATTTGGCCCTGGGCGAGCCACTTGCCTTGGTGCAGGAGCTTCCCTACTTTGACAACTCGATAAAGCTGGATCATTTGTTGTCGATTTCCCTTGATATATGTGTTCACAATATGATCATTGGATTCCTATTGCATGCGGTCAAGTTTGAGCTCATTTGGTGTCATCTGCTCTGCTATCTCTAAGGTTTCCAATAATGGTGGGAAATATGGTCGAAGGAGAGCCATGTTGAAAACTGGGTGCAAGCCAAGGAAAGGGGGATTGTTGAGCTCAAAGGCATTGTCACCCAAAGCCTTGGTGATGGTGTACAGCCCATAACAAAGTGGTTGAAGCTTCCTATGGGTCCCTGTAAGGCATTCTTTTGACAAGTGCAACCAAATTTTCTCGCCCACTTGAAACTTATGTGGCACCCGATCTTGATCATGGTGTTGCTTGTGCTTGGCATTAGACTTATGTAGAATATCCTGAACCTATTGGCGGATGTGTTGGATCCACTCAATGAACCGGATGGCTTTGTGAGCTTCTGGTGGAGCCGGGGACGAGTCGGTCGAGGTGGTCACCAGGGGTAGTGCAACATCCATGGGTCCAAATGGTTGGAATCCCAACCCCACTTGAAAGGGGCTATGGCCAGTTGAGCTATGCAGGGCTTGGTTGTAGCTATGTTGGACGTAGGGAAGACTCTCATCCCATGTGCGGGGGTGTTTTTAATTGTACATGCATAGGATATGTACGATCATCTGATTGACGACCTCAGTTTGGCCATCTGTCTGGGGATGGAAGGCAGTGGATTTGGTGAGCTTGGTATCCAACAGTGACCAGAGGCTCGACCATAATGTGCTAAGGAACCGGCTGTCACGATCTGAGATAATGGTTTTAGGGATCCCAAAATGTACCCATACTCGTTCAATGAAGAGCTTGGTAGTGGCTTCTACTGTGATGTTCTTCTTCCAAGCGGCTAGAATCGCCATCTTGGAAAAGTGATCAACAACCAAAAAAACACAGTCATTTCCCCTCTTGGTGGACGAGAGGCCCGACATGTAGTCCATTGAGATGGATTCCCACAGCATGTCAGGAGTAGGCATAGGAGTGTACAAGCCATGTTTCTTCGTGGTTGGTTTGGCAATAGTGTGGGTGGTGCAAGACCTGATATACTTGTCGACATCCTATCGAAGTTTCAGCTAGTATAAATGTTTTTGCAGCACTCCCACTGTATTTTCGACGCCAAAGTGTCCTGCCACCCGACTGTAGTGATCTTCCCAAATCAGCTTCGTGCGCTCCCTTGATGGAACACAGATATGGCCCAAATGATACAACATCCCATCCTGAAGATGGAAATTAGTGACCACTGAGTTGGCGCCCAACATTTGGTACGTGGTGGAGAAGTCAAGGTCTATCTCGTAGAGGTGGGGCCATCTGGAGGTCTCATGGCCACAAGAATCTATCACTCTGGTGAGTGTCGCGATTGGAGGTCGGTTGAGGAAATCATCAACTCAGTTGGTACTTCTTATTTTATACTTGATGTTGATGTGGAACTAGTGTAAGTATGTGGATCACTTATGATGGCAGTCATTCTGCAATTTTCCTTGAGTCTACATGAACTGTAGTGGCTTGTGATCAGTGTGGATGATTGTCTCCTTCCCAAGAATGTAATGTCTCCACTGGCGGCAATATTGCACAATGGAGTACATTTTTGTGTCGAAAGTAGGGTACTTACGGACAACATCTGATAGTGTCTCACTATGATATGCCACGGGGTGTTCATGTTGAGTGAGAACGACGCCCACAACATAGTCTGAAGCATTTGTCTCAATCTCAAAGGGATACTATAGGTCCAGTCATGAAAGTATTGGGGATGATCACACACACTTCTTCAAGTCATCAAAGACGTGTTGTTTGGACAAGCCCCACACATTTTTTTCCTTGCCGCCACCCCTAGTTACTTGGATGAGGGCCCATGCGATATTAGAGAATCCCAACATGAACCTGCGATAGAAATTAGCGACGCCCAAGAAGCTTCGAAGTTCAGTGAGTGTGGTTGGGGCTGGCCAGTCATGGATGACCTGGATCTTGGTTGGATCCATATGCACACCATGTTTATTAACGATGCAGCCTAAGTAATGGACCCTGTCCATGCGGAAGGAGCATTTTTCCAAGTTTCCATATAGTTTTTGTTGTCGTAGGTCGTGAAAAACCTATTGAATATGTTGCAAGTGTTCCGCCCAAGTATTGTTGTATATGAGGATGTCATCCAGATAAACCACTACAAAAGTATTGGTGAAAGGTTGTAGGATATCGTCCATCATCCTCATAAAATTTGTTGGAGCATTTGTCAAACCAAAGGGCATGACCAACCATTCAAAAATACCTTCTTTTGACTTGAAGGTGGTCTTCTGAACATCTGTCTTTTCTATTGGGACCTGGTGGTAGCCAGACTTCAGATCAATCTTACTGAAGTATTTGGCACCCGTGAGATGATCAAGGAGTTCGTCGATTCGGTGAATCGAGCATCGGTTTCATACTGTGATTTTATTCAGGGCCCGGTAATCAATGCAAAGTCGCCATGTCTTGTCTTTCTTCTACACCAACATAATTGGTCTCCCACAAGGCAATGATTTGGGACGAATGTTCCCCTGGTGGAGTAGTTCTTGGATCGGCCTCTTGATCTCCTTGTTTTCTAATAGAGAGCAGTGGTAGATTGGCCCATTGGGTAGTGATGCGACTGGGGTCAGATCGATGGGACGATTGACCTAGAAGTGTGAAGGTACCCCGGTAGGAGAGGAGAAGTTATCTTATTATTCTTCCACAACTTTATCCACTTGCTTCTATTGTGTGGAGATATTGGTCATGGAGGCCCTGGATGTGGTTGTGCTCTTTCGCTCACTCTGAGAGGGAATCACAAAGAAGACAAATTTCTCGGTCTGAGAGATGACCTTCCTGCATTGCTTTACAAAGATCAAGGAAATAGCACTAGGAGGAACTGCCTCAGGTATCTTGTACAATTTCTTGTTCAAAGTAATAATAACACCACGAGGCATAGACTCATATACAACATGACGTTTCCATAAATAAGGTTGGCCCAAAAGAACATTACAAAGTTTGAGAGTAGCAACATCACACAATACCTCATCTTTCAAGGGCTTGATGACGTATGACAGTCGGCACTGGTGGCTGACGCAAACATCGATTCCTTGGTGGAGCCATCTAATGGTGTAGGGTTGTGGGTACGGATTTGTCGGCGGGGCCAAGTCCTTGATGACCTCTGCTGAAATGAGTTTCTTCTAGCTACCACTATCAACAATGAAGTGCAACAGGGTGCCTTTTACCCACATCTTTGAATGGAAGAGGCGTTTGCCTTCTTTTGGCTCGTCTGGTTCACCAGGTTGGAGCTTGGTGGTAGAAACAGTGGCATCGGGTTCCGCATCAATGATCTGTCTTTCCCTTTCTAGTTCTGACTCAGAGTCAAAGCCCACATCTGATTTAGAGGCTTTCACTTTAGCCACTAGCGACTGCTTTGAGCGACAATCAACAGTGTTATGCCAAGGGCTCTTATGGAAGTCACACCACTTCCCAGTATCTTTCTTTGTCTTTCTGGTGTCCTTCTTTGTTTGCAGCTTGGCTTGTCCTGATACTATCCATCTTTGCTCTGTCCTTTATTCTATGGGTTGGGGACGCCCTTTCATGGATTTTTCTGTGAGGGGTTCCCAGGCACAAATTGTCGTGTCTTTTGTTTGAGATTTTGCTTGATTTTGACGGCATATCGGTAGGCCACACCTAAGGACGAGATGTCCATAAATTCCATTTCGCTCTAGATGTATCTATGTAGAGCACCATGATACTTGAGCACCATATGTCACTCTGAATCTTTGATACCCAACTTGGTGTGCAAGGTATGGAATATATTTGTGAACTCTGGCACTGCTTGGTCTCTTGCCTGCTGCAGTGTGGTCCATTTGGTATACAAGTCATCATAACTTCAGATAGGGTAGTATTCTTCCTTAATAGCATCCCTAAAGGATTCCCAGGTGGTCGTGACTGAAAATAATCAGGGTTCCTCTGTTTCCTTTTGCTCACAGAAATTTTCCCACCAACATTTGACATGGGGAACGACTTTGAGGAGCCCAAAAGTAATATTTTCTCTATTTGAAAAGTTATGGACAAAAAAATACCCTTCTAGTAGATTCAACCACTTGTCTACAACATCTGCATCTATCTGACCTTTAAATATAGGAATATCGAAGTTGATTTGTACCTTGAAGGGGGCGGTGCCTCCGCTTGAGGAAGATGTGTCGCCTGTTGTTAGCCGCCTAAGGATTTGCACGAAACTATCCATCATCTTGTTCCTCTATTTATTGAGGGCTTCCTCAAGAAACATTTTGAAAGGATCTCATGTCCCGTCATATTTCTTTTCAACTGCCATGAGAGCTCGCTTGGGCGTGCGAGAGCTTTTTTCCTCAAGAGAAAAAAGTTCGAGACCCAATTATTTGTACCCTGACCTCGTTGGGGACATGCATTAAGATGACAGGAGCAGACCGCTCTGATACCACTGATTCGGATTTTATGAGCAGAACGAAATGAATACAGATTATTAAACTATGTTTGCCACAAAATAACATAGATATAGTAAAGCTAGTTTTCTATTCAATAAGGAAATAAGTTGAAACTGTAAAATGCAGCGGAAAATAAGCTTGCTAGAATGGTGGTGGCTTATCTCTAAGAAGAGATGTGACGACTAAGATCATTCGAAAGAAGATGGTTACAATGAGGCTCTGAAGGCCTTTTTACAATAAACAGGAATGTCAAAACCCCAGACATCCAAAAACCTAACCCTAGGAGATGAAGCACCAAAAGTCACGTGGGCCCCGTTTGGGTAAGTTAGTACATCAACTTCTCGGGGTTGTAACTTTTGCATACAATCTTCGTTTTAGGCACACGATAGCCCATTGGAAAGGTCTAACTAAGAGGAACGATTTTCGAATGGCCTAGGTCAATTTCTTATAAAATTCACCTAGGCCCCAAATCCCCAAAAAGCGTCATTTAGGGCCTCAAAACGGCCCTAGAAGTTTGGAACCCGAAAAACTGCCAAGGTGGAAAATTGTTTTTCGAGCCATTGGAATAGTTGGGTGGCCACCGATATCCACCTAGATCATATGGAGAGATTCCATGATGGAGGAGTATCAGTCTGATGTAGGAGGCTCCCTAGACTTAGAAAATGCTCAAAAATCAAAGTTCTCAGAATTGGATGAAACCAATTCCATCGCGACCGGCTCATTGCATTGATTCTGATCGTATATTCATTTCCTCAAAACAGACTCTGGATGTGAAAAATATTGCATGACAATCAGATTCTTCTATGGCAAAAGTCAATGGTCAACTGGCAAATGAATAAGTGTCGCATGGCCCAGACATGGGTATCCACGTGGCACTTCACTACTAGTTGGCATGTAAAAAATATTTGGGGGTCCATGGGATTCGAACCTTTGACCCATGGCTAGCTCCAAGTCTTTGGAAAAGTTCAATTACCAACCTGCCAAAAGCCAAATTTATGAAAAAAACCCACTTTCCTATAGTTTTGGGGTCAAATATCCAAAGGAGGGCGCAAGGGGTCTAGGGCTAAGCCCCAGGATGTGGTTTCATTATAGGAGCGCGTCCAAGGGCTAATTCTGGGCGCACCCAAGGGCAGATTAGCCTAGATCCCATGGAAGGCGCCCCAAAACCAAGAGCTAACATTTAAGGGGGTTGGCGCATAGCACTTGGAGCGCTGGCACTTGGCCATGTGGCCCCATGTGACCTGGTAAAGGGGGCGCGTGCCCTGTCTTGGGGGATTACTATGTATTTTTTAGAAAAAATGGGTTTTTAACTATACAGAGGTGATTTTTGACTGATATTATGCCCAGAAAATGGATTTTTTGAGGATTTTAGGCCAATTGAAGGGGGATTTGATCCCAGAAAGAGGCTAGATCTTGAGGGAAGTTGGGATTCCTCATCTGAGCCTTGAAAACTATAAGAACCAAGCTTTTTGAAGCTTGTAGGAGACTTTTTGATACAGGGTTTTAAAGGAGCAGTTTGTAAAATTTGGCCTTTTCTCATGTTTTGAGAGGCGTTTTTCTCATGTTGTTGAGAGGATTTTGATGATGCATGCATGAATCTGAGCAAGGAGGTCTTGCACAAAAGACATGAAGCATGTAATGTAACAGCAAAGAGCATTGTAAGAGAACTTTGAGCATTTTTAAAGAGCAATAAAGAGATCCTCCACTTGGAAGCAGGCCCGGAGACGTAGCCAATGATTGGTGAACTCTGTTATCAACCTCTTGTCTCTATTTCTCTTTCTGTTTTGTTGTTCTATTCTCTTCATTTGCAGCATGAATATTAATGTTTGATCTCTTTATACATTAATAAGCATCAAGTAAAAGTCACATTTGATATTCCGCAAACAAGATAGCAAGTTTATGTATTTCACATTCTTAACGATCCGATGCAAAAAGTACGTTAAACTAACTTGTGATTTATCAGTAATACCTTCGTTTTTTGGATCAAGTTTGGAACCCGAAAAACTGCCAAGGTGGAAAATTGTTTTTCGATCCATTGGAATAGGTGGGTGGCCACCGATATCCATTTGGATCATATGGAGAGATTCCATGATGGAGGAGTATCAGTCCATCATGAAGAATGATGTGTGGGATATTGTTTCGAGACTTGAAGTGAAGTCTATAGTGACTTCCAAGAGGATCTATAAGATCAAACACACAACTAACGAGAGCGTCGAGAAGCACAAAGTTTGGGCGTGCAAGAGCTTTTTTCCTCAAGAGAAAAAAGTTTGAGACCCAATTATTTGTACCCTGACCTCGTTGGGGACATGCATTAAGATGACAAGGAGTAGACCACTCTGATACCACTGATCCGTATTTTATGAGCAAAACGAAATGAATACAGATTATTAAAAGATGTTTGCCACAAAATAACATAGATATAGTAAAACTGGTTTTCTATTCAATAAGGAAATAAGCTGAAACTGTAAAATGCAGCGGAAAATAAGCTTGCTAGAATGGTGTTGGATTATCTCTGAGAAGAGATGTGACGGTTGAGCTCATTCGAAAGAATATCATTACAATGAGGCTCTAAAGGCCTTTTTACAATAAACAAGAATGTCAAAACCCTTGACATCCAAAAACCTAACCCTAGGAGATGAAGCGCCAAAAGTCACGTGGGCCCCATTTGGGTAAGTTAGTACATCAACTTCTCGGGGTTGTAACTTTTGCATATGATCTTCGTTTTAGGCGCACGATAGCCCCAAATCCCCAAAAAACGTCATTTAGGGCCTCAAAACGACCCTAGAAGTTTGGAACCCGAAAAACTGCCAAGGTGGAAAATTGTTTTTCGAGCCATTGGAATAGGTGGGTGGCCATCGATATCCACCTGGATCATATGGAGAGATTCCATGATGAAGGAGTATCAGTCCATCATGAAGAATGATGTGTGGGATATTGTTTCGAGACTTGAAGTGAAGTCTGTAGTGAATTCCAAGAGGATCTATAAGATCAAACACACAGCTGATGAGAGCATCGAGAAGCACAAAGTGAGATTTGTTGCTAGAGGATTCTCTCAGGTGGAGGGAATAGATTATGAGGAGACATTTTCTCCTGTTGCTCGATACACTTCTATACGGGTGATTATTTCCCTTGCAGCATCCACGGGTTGGAGACTACAACAGATGGATGTGAAGACAACCTTTCTCAATGGAGAGACTATGGAAGAAGTATACATCAAGCAACCAAATGGTTTTGTGATACATGAGAAGGAGTCTCATGTGTGAAGGTTGAAGAAGGCCATGTATGGACTCAAGCAGGAACCTCGAGCTTGGTATGCGAGGAATGATGGACACCTGATGAGTTTGGGCTTCAACAAAAGTATTATTGATACCAACCTGTACTACAAGACTATTAATGGTGAGTCCCTAATTTTGGGCCTCTACGTTGATGATTTATTCCTCGCCGATACAGAGAGATTTATTGTTCAATGCAAGTATGCATTGGCCTCTAAGTTTGAGATGAAGGACCTTGGTATGATGCACTACTTCTTGGGACTAGAGGTGTGGTAGAGAACTGATGAGATCTTCCTGAGTCAAGGGAAGTACACATTTGAGATATTGAAGAAGTTTGGGATACTAAACTTGAATCCCATGGCTACACCAATGGTGACGAATCTGAAGAAACTAAGTGTGTCTTCTTCCGATTCTGACGAAATTGATCTGAGTCTATACAAACAGTTGATTGGATAATTGATGTATCTAGTTAACACCAGACCAAATATTTTCTATGCAATGAGTGCACTCAGCTAGTTTATAAGTCAGTCGAGATAGACACACTGGATTGTTGTGAAGCATGTGTTGAGATAATTGCGAGGCATAGTTGGACATGGTTTGAGATATACTTCTAGTATTGATATGATATGGCCAGAATATATTGACTCTGATTGGGCAGGGAGCACAGTGGACAAAAAGAGCACCTTCGGGTGTTGTTTCACTTTGGGATCTTCCATGGTTTCCTAGTGTAGCAGGAAATGAACTTATGTGGCTTTCAACAAAGAAGAAGCAGAGTACATTGCATTAAGTATGTCAGTCCGTGAAGCAATGTGGCTTCGTAATCTTCTTGCGGATTTATCTGAACATATGTTGGATTACACCATTATTCATTATGGTAACCAAAGTTGTGTGAAGATCTCAGATAATCTAGTGTTTCATGACAAATCAAACCACATTGATATCAAGTACCATTACATCCAAGACATGGTATAGAGGAAGGAAGTATTAGTGCAGTACCTTCCTACAGATGTCCAGGTTGTTGATGTTCTTACCAATCTAGGATGAATTTACTTTCGTGACAGACTTGGCGTGGCAGAGAATGCCTCCCTCACTGAGAGGGAGTGTTGATGTTTGCAACTTCTTGAGACATTCTCCAGATCGTACTCCTCTGTGACTGAGTTGAGTTGATCTATGATGACACTTATCCGAAAAGGGATAAGTGGGACACTTATCTGAGAAAGGATAAGTGTGTTTGGGCTTATAGCCTAACGTCCCTTGTGGAGAGCACATGAGGACACATCCCATGTGGAGAGCACATGAGGACACATCCCATGTGGAGAGCACATGAGGACATGTCAATGGAGTTGACCCTTTTTGTCACACACTAATGGGAGTTGACCCTAGTGTTTCTAGAGGGTGTAGCCTCTAGAAGTCCACATGGGAGTGCCATGTGTCAGGCTGCTAAATTGTAGCTTTTAAGTGTCCTGAATCACTAAATTGTCAAACCAGGGCTAGTATACTTCGAGCTGAATACACAGTATGTGCAGGCAAGCGTCTAGTCTTTTATTCGAATGCTATCCTAAAAATAAAGC
>SNQJ01S0028397.1:5633-21095 GCA_010110895.2 Picea sitchensis
AAACAATAATGGTGATAGTGGGCAACCTATATGAAGCCCCCTATCACTTTTGAAAAATTCAGTCGCCTCTCCATTGAACAACACAACAAAGGTAGAAGTTGTAACACAACTCATGATCTAATATGTCAACTAAATGTTGAAACCCACTGTAATTAAAGTCAGTCTTAAGAATTCCCAATCTATGCAATCATAGGCTTTCCTCAAGTCAAGTTTCATCACCAAAGACTTTAAACTCTTTTTGTTTTATATTGTGCAAACTCTCATGAGTCGTACCTATTGCATCTTGTATCCTCCTGCCCTGAAGAAATCCTAGTTGCTCAACTGAGAGGGATCACGAAAGGATTGGTTTGATCCGATTAGCTATAATTTTGGATATCACTTTATAACAGAGATTACATAAAGAGATCGGACATAAATCATCAAAGGTAACAGGTTTGTTTGCCTTCGGAATAAGAACCAGAAAGGTTGAATTTAGTCATCCACTTATATTGCCTTTCCTCCTCGAGTCCTCCACCATCTCAAGGAGGTCTTCCCCTACTAGTTCAAAGAAGAAGGTAAAGAATTCGACTGTCCACCCGTCTGGGCCTGGGCTCTTCTCTTTTTTGAAATGTAGTAGCGTAGACTTTAATTCCTCCATACTGACAGGGTTGTAGAGGGGACTCGCTTCCTCCTCGCTAACCATCCTGGGATAAAAACTTTCTATATTGACTTGATCATTTATATTAATGTTTGTATGGGCCTTTAAAAAATGCTTATTGTAGTCAGTCACTTCTTCCCTTATCGTCGACTGATCTGTAAGGATGATTCCATTTCCATCCATGATTTCCCAAACATGTTTCTAATTTTTGTTGTGGCTGATCACCTTATGGAAAAAATTTGTATTGTTGTCACCACTTTTGATCCAAGTCGCCCTGCTGCGAAGTCTCCAAGACTCCTCCTCCTCGCGTAAGATTTTGTTCCTTTTACATTCCAACTCCCGAAGAAGATGTTCCTCCTACCAATTTGTGGAATCCTCGATTAGCTTCATTAAATTACCTTTTATATCAGCTTCCAGGTTCTCCAAAAGTGCCTTCTCTCTTGCCTTTACTTCTTTAAACCAAATTTTTGTCTGACACTTTAGTTCCTTTAACTTCCAAACTAGTCTAGATTGCTTATCACCTTTCGTGAGAAAACAAGGATATTTCCATACTTTATGAACCAATGCCACATATTCTTTATCCTACAACCAATTTGCATTTAGTTTAAAAGGGTAAGCCTTGTAAATAGGGGGGATTTCCAGCTGTAAAAGGATGGGGGCATGATCTGAAATAAAGGGATATTCAACCCATGATCTGGATAATCCCACTACCACCAATAAACCTTCTGAAACCAGACACCTGTCAAGATGTCTCGCAATGGCTTCTTGACCAGACTGACCATTCTGCCACGTTGGAACCAATTTAATCAGCTTAACATCGATCAACTTCTTAGAAAGAAATAATTCTTTGTAGTAATCCTCTGTCAATCCAGGAGCGTAGGAGCCACCCTAGTTCTCATCCGAAGAGATAATGATATTTAGGTCGCCAGTAATAATCAAATTGTTGATGGATAAGATGCCACTATCGACCAATGAGCTCCAGAAAAGCTTCTAATCTAGACAAGGACCATAAACATTTAGTAGGGTGATCTCCCTTTGGTTGATGACACACCTACCTGTTAACAAAATACCTCTTATTGTAAGAAAGGGAACCAAATCATACAAGTTAGGGTCTAATGTCACTAGTAAACCACCTGAATTGCCAACAACATTTACAATACTCGAAACCCAAGAGGGGCGGAGGTGGTGCATAAAATCTCTAGCTTTCTGTTCATGAGCAAGGGTCTCTTGTAAAAAGACAATGTCACGACGAGTACGATCCAGGAGCCTACGAACCGAGGCAACTTTGAGGGTGCCTCCTATCCCTCTAATATTTAATGAGAGAAATAACATCACTTAGCCCGCACCAGGGCTTTCATTGCTCTAAGAGCCCCACTATCAGTGGAGGATAAGGGTGTGTCATCGGACTGTTTAGAGAGACCCGCCAATTTTTTACGTAAACTTCTCGTCTTAATGGGGGAATGTTCAATGCCAATACCTCTAGACCAGGCAAATTTTTTACCCTCCCTTCCAGGTTGCTTGAGAGGAGTTGAGGTTCTCGTTCCCAGCGAAGGTTCTAAGATGGCTTTGCCTAAGTAAGTTGGCAACAAATAATTATCATTTGAGTCTCTGGTAAAGGGAATCAGAGAATCGAGAACAACGTTGAGAGTGGAGTCTTCCTCCTTAGCCTCTCTGAAACCTGACTCTATCAGGAAGTTTATTTGAGGTTTTGGTGGTGGAGAAGGAGACTGTATTGGCCTCTCCGATGAAAGGGGGCGAGACTGGGTAATACTTTGGGATAAAACCGTAGGCTGGGGGACCGAAGAGGTCATCACCACGGAAGGCAAATTTACAGAAGAAGTAACCAAGGGAGCAACATGACTGTTACACTTAAAAGAGCTTGGTGGTAATGGGTCAGTAGGATCCTTATCCTTCTCAGGAAGTTGCGAAACATAAGTAGTTGAGGAAAGTAACCAATTAGAATTATTTAATGCCTCCTTCTCCCAGTGCGTCATAGATGAAAATAATGAGGGGCATAGACTTTGTAACTTACCAGTTAGTGTCGACTGACCCTCCTGCTGATGTAAAGAGGCATCTTCGGTATGAAAATTCTCGCATCCAAGAGAATCAACTTCGTCCATATAGTCGGGTGGGTCCCTTTGAAGTTCAATATTCTCATAAATGTCCTCATCTTCCTTGTCGCACAATCATGACGAAGGTGGCCCGTTTGACGACATAAGTTGCAACGAAAAGGTATCCCAAGATAGTCAAGCGACTGTACGAGTCTTCGACCACGCCATTCTATATCAATGGTTTCAGGTAAACCACAATGGATATCCATCTCCACTAGAATTTTGCCAACTTTCCATGATGGATCAGTAAGTAAATTAGACTCCATAGAAATGAACTTACCAAGAGTATCACCTATAGCCCGCAGGGCCCCTTGATTCCAAAAATGTAAAGGAAGACCGGGTAGGAGTACCCAAAGATGTTGGAGTTGAAAATGCTTAGTTGTCGGGATAAAAGCAACCCGCCAACGTTTGAGCATCAGGCTGCTACCGCTAAAAACCCACAGGGAGCTCAGTAAAAAAGTCGCGTCCTCCGGAGACTTGCACATAAACCCGAGCCACCCTTTGGTAAGATAGAGAACCTCTGGCTCGTAACCCAAGAGCGACTTCCAATGAATTTTAACCCAATCCTTGACATGACCCTTACTGAGATAGCCATAGGATAATCTACCCACCATACCACAGATGGCCATATGGCATGTTTCTTCTAAACCCACATCTAAGCCTAACACCATTCGTTTTGCCTTCCTATTTGCTTTCCACAACTTTCGYCGAATGGTATTAGGATATGTCTGTCTAAGGGCTTTCCTTTGTCCCTCCAGGGGGTGTACTCCTTTAGAACCAGCCGGGGAGAAGCTAATGGACTGTGGCCCAAACGTTTGATAGCTAGGAAAAAAAATTGTAGGAGGTGCTACCAGGCAACTGGACTGAGGGTTAGACGAGAGGATATATGTGAAGCCAGTAGTAAAGGACAACGTAAATGTGCTAGTGGGTAAATAATTTGGCTTAGTCCCCAAGCCATCTGCCTTGGCGTAAATTCCCACTTGATCCCAAGACACCTCGTCATCGACACTCATAAGTGCCCTGATGTTTCTATCCACTTCATTACGGAGGAAGGTTCCCATTTACGACCACCTATAAAACACTATACTCTGACCAATAAAAGGACTGACATAAGTTCAGTTTCCTAGAGAAGTAAATAAAAGCARAGGGGACCCGAGACCCAAAGGGTCACCATTCCGATAAAACAAGAAAAGGCAATAAATAAACATTAACGATGGTGGTCGCCTGGGAAAGTAGGTCGGAACTAGAGTTTAAGGAAGTGTGAGGCAAGTAGAAACGACTCTAAAACCCTGTTTTTTGTGACAGAACTAACCTGCTCCATTAAAAAACTGCCTAATGAAATCCCGTTTAATCGCTAACGTATTCTGAAACAACACCACTGCCATTACTGGAACGCTTCCATCCTTCCAGATTCAAAATATCCATTCCCGCCCAACCGCCATTGCCACATCTCAACTCAAAAGAAGATGTCTATGATATAATGCTCAAACATCTTATGCTTGGAAATAAAAGACAAAATAGAGAAAGTTTTATGCTTTTACTCTTCTCATATACATGTTTCACATTATGTTATTCACTAATTCATCAATAACTAACCAACCATTATGCTATAATTCAAAATACGTGAAATAACTTTATCATTATATTTTATAACGATAACATATTCAAGTTGCCCAAAACTAAGTCTTAAACACATTATTATTTGAAGGAATATCAACAAAGACACATATAATGCCAAGAAGACTTCAAATTGTCCTACAAAATTGAAAAAACCGTTAAAATAAAAAAAACAATATGTCAAACGGGAACTAATTCCATCTCATAGCAATCCATAGATGAATGGTTGATTCCTTGTTTATGCTCTGAACATGGATTTTTCTTATTTTGATGAAGACGTCGAAATTCATTTTGTATATTTTATTTTATTGAATTCATTATAGAGAAAAATATTACTCAAAAAGATATGAGGTGCACGTTATAGTTTAGTATGAACGATATGTTTAATGCAATTAAGTGTCAATAAATTAATTTAAAAAAAAATAAAATTGGCATTCATATCCTAAAAATAAATGAAAACACAAAAGTTAAATATCATAATAAAAAAGATGATCATAAGGAGGATCGAGGCTGGCTTGTTCGAAAAATTGATAAAAGAATGGGGTGTCAAGCATTTAGATTGNTTTCTTATTTTGATGAAGACGTCGAAATTCATTTTGTATATTTTATTTTATTGAATTCATTATAGAGAAAAATATTACTCAAAAAGATATGAGGTGCACGTTATAGTTTAGTATGAACGATATGTTTAATGCAATTAAGTGTCGATAAATTAATTTAAAATAAAATAAAATTGGCATTCATATCCTAAAAATAAATGAAAACACAAAAGTTAAATATCATAATAAAAAAGATGATCATAAGGAGGATCGAGGCTGGCTTGTTCGAAAAATTGATAAAAGAATGGGGTGTCAAGCATTTAGATTGATTTGGAAAATCTCTTTGTATGAAAATCACGTGGAGAGGTCTCTTTGGTACATGAATGTGGTCTAATTTGTTGAAGGACAAGTATTTACATAATTCTTTTGTGGTTGAATGGTTTAGATTTCCTCAACGCTCTTCTGGAAATGCTTCTAACTTTTGGAGAGGGATGTTGTGATCCAACCATTTGATGGTATCTTGGTTAGCATGGAAAGTTGGAATGGCCTTCAAGTTGTATTGGGAGTTGACTCCTTCACAGGAGGAGAGCACTTCTACAAACTTTCAGAACCTTTATGTGATTACTTAAATAATATGGGATTTAATTATTTGGGACAAATTAGGAATTTGGCTTGCTCGGTCCCTTTACAAAATTATTGGCTCTTTGCTGATGATATTGACTTGGTTGGTACGTGGGCAATTGAATGGAATCATTTTATAGATGGTTTAAATTTTGTTGGCATGAGACTCTTAGAGGAACCAAATTCTCTTGTATGGGGATGGAATGAATTAGAAGGGAAGGTAACTACAAAATTGGCCTATGAGGCCATCTCATCAACAAATTCTATGATCATAGCTAAATGGTGGTTCCTCAAGCTTTGGAAATGGAATCTTCCAGAGAAATTAAAATGTTTTGTGTGGCTCTGTTTGGAAGAAAAAATCCTAACGTGGGAAAATCTACAAAAAAGAGGATATCAAGGCCCTGGTATATGCAGATTGTGTTTGAAGCACGGGGAAACAGTTGTTCATTTATTTATACATTGTTCCTTCTTCAAGAGAATATGGACCCTAGTTTGTGGTAGATTGCATTTATTAGGTACTTGGGGTGGTGCTTCAATTGATCTTTGTATGCAAAATTGGGTGAATGAAAGACATTATTTGACTAAATTGCCTATCTTTATAATGTCGTGAGTTTGGATAGCACATAATTTGGTCCTCTTCGAAGGAAAATCTTTGGATGCATATGTTGTCAGTTTTAGAATTATTGCTTATTTTTATGTATTTCACAAGGATAAATTCTCATCTGATGACAAAGTTGTTTGTTATTCTCTGCCTAATTTATTTGAGAATATGCTTGTAGGTTTTTTTGATGGTGCAACTGCTAATGGATTTTGTGGAGCAGGTTTTGTACTAAATTTTTCACAGCATTTTTCAATGCATACATACTTTGGAGGAGGGAAAGGAACAAATACAAAAGCTGAGATTATTGCTCTATAGGGTTTGTTATGGTTGGCTAGAAAGCTCAAATTGGACAATCTTCAAGTACCGGGGGATTCTAAATTTATTACAAGCTGGGCATCAGGAATGGTTAATTTATAGGTGCTAGCTCTTGATCAATGGAAAAGGAGAATCACGTGTCTCAAGGAAGAATTTGTCTACATTTCCTTCTCCCATATTTACAGGGTTCATAATTCGGTTGTGAACAAATTAGTTAAAAAGGTTGTGGGCCTTCCATCTGACATTTTATATTATCAAATTTGGCAAAATGGGGTGTTGTCTAGCACTGTTACTATTCCTTTTGACTAGCTTTTAGTCTATTTTTCAGATGGTTATTACTTTTCTTCAAGATAGATAGAATTTTTTTGAGGCTGAAAATAGTTTATGTTAGCATGTATTTAGTGTCTTTGTATATCTGTTGGAAGATGTTGTTTTTTTGGGGAATTTTTGGAACTTCTTTGCCTTATATGTTTTGGCAGAAAATTGTTTAAGTTCTAGTTACAGGGACTAAGTCTATATGGGACATATTATCTTTGATTTTAACAATAGCAAGATAATGTTTTTTTCCTGGGGAAAAAAACAATATAATACTAAAATAAAGTAACTTACATCTAGTTTAGTTTGAATCATACAAAATATATATACACATACTCATTTGTGGTGATAGAAAAATCCATTTTGTAGTTGCTCAAGGCATTTAGAGAGAAGTATGAAAGACACTCTTTTCATATATATATACTGAAAGGAGTCGCAAAAGGATGAAAAAGTGAAATAACATACTTTCAAGACAAGAATGTTGTCCAACAAACAAAGGGAAAAAAACCAAGGGATTGTTTCATTCTTTAAGGTTTTTAAATTGCAATGTCATTGCTTAGTATTAAAACAAGAACATATTATGAGAAAAGTTGTCATCTTCATCATCATGAGAATTTCTAGAAACAAATTTAAAGGAGTCATAAAAAGGTCAGTGAGAGCAATAACTAGAGCAAAACAACCCTACTTGAATCTTATTTAGTCTTCGTCCTCATTTAAAGGTTGATTGAATGGAAATGCATTAACTATAGATGTTAAACTAATGTCTATGAAGAGTATTATTATCCCACTTTTTGATCCAAATCCTTGTACCTTCATCCATTTGCAATCCTTCTTTTGATAAGTTCTCTGCATTTCCATTGAGTTCTCTGTAAACAAGATTAAAGGATATTGAGCTAAAAATTGATAGAGCATCTTTGATTTCATCATATCTAGGTCCCAAAACCAAATTTTCCATTTTCTATTTTCATGTCATCCAATTTATCACGATCATTGAATCTTCGATAATTTGGAGATTTGTGATTCCCTTTTGAGTTGTTTGTTTAAGAAGATTTTTCAGAGAAAAAAATTCAACATAGATATTTGACCCTTTCCCTAAACCTACCTTGAAACTGATATCGTGAAAGTCACTTATGTAGAGAATACCACCAGCTCCACTACTTCTAGGGGTTCCTTGACTAGCTCCATCAAAGTACCCCCAAGCCCCATCCTTGTTGATTTGAGGATCAGTCGACTATGTAGGGATTTTTACTTTAGGACCAATGTTGAAACTAGCAAAAATAGATATTTCTTTAGCAACACATTGAAAAGGTGGAATATTCTTGTCTTTAAAGATATCAGCATTATGAGATAACCATATACCCYAAKGAGTGATTAAAGGTAAACCTTTAAAAWTTTTAAGTTATGGCTTTTATATCCAATTTCAAAAGCATTCTTCTATAGTACTTCTTTGCCATTTGTCCTTTTTTTTTTATAACAAAAACATGTAATATTTGTATTAAAAARAGTTATAGTCGAGCTGGATAATGYAGTCAGACAAAAAATATGTTCTCTCTTAACAAAAACRAGCATAACCATCAAGCARTATGTGTCAAGTATAGAGAATTCTAGATCATACTTTGCARAGGATTTCAAAAAGTTTATACTGGAATAAACTMTAAAAAAGACCCCTAATATCAGAACTATTMTACATAACATAAGAAATGATATTGAAAGACATGTTTGTTGTGTGCCTYRTTTTATTGATGWTAGTAGTTTGAGATCCTTKATTTCCCAAGTCCATGTCTTTAAGCATTCGATGAACTGTTTCCTCTTCCTTAGGATCTTCATGGACATAATTCACTGACACCCTAAAGTTAGAAGTAGCAGATGGGGAACCCTTATTGAGATTACAAACCATATCCCTTAGCATTGAACATTTAGCTTCCATATCGTGGATTTGCCTTTTCTTCTACACAAGGTTGTCCATAATCACTGCATTTCGAGAAATGCATTGGTGCTAATTTTCATGAACATTTGTAGTTACTAAGAATATGGAAATCTCGTTGTTGTTAATGAAGTCTTCATGCCTACACAAAACTTTGTCCATTTCTTGAATTTCCCTATAATCCATATCCCAAATCTCCCTTAGTTGCCCAAACATAGTATACACAACAAACACCCAAAATGAAGTCCAGGAGTAAACAAATATAAAAGGACAAGCTAAAACTTCCCATACACGAGAAAGATATAGGCTCAGAGTGGTCTCTGACTGCCAACTCGAGGACCCCTCACGGAAAGCTAGAATCCTCATGGAAAGATATAATTGCCCAAAAGGCTCATTCAAAACCCAAAATAGAGAATTCAAAGGATCCCCTAATAAGAGACTAACTGAAATCAAAAGGATGAGAAACCCAAACCCCCAACTACCAATGTTGTGAACTGGGTGCAATAACCTAGAGCTATTAGACATAGAGCTCCATTCTAGAGCTGATGCAAAGCACCAAACCGTGATAAGAAACACAAGAAATTGCTTCGAAACTACTTGACCAACACCAGAGAACACCAATAAAGCTCTAATGAGAAGGCTTACCCCAATATCCAATAGAACCAGAGGCGACAACCACCAATATTCCTCATCAATCATCACTTTAGCACTCACTCCCCAAGCCACAAACTCACCTTCCTCTTGCATAAAGACTCCCCAAGCCATAAACTCACCTTCCTCTTACATAAAGACTCCCCAAGCTTCAAATTGTTGTCGTTGCATTAAAGGTGACATGTGTGGGGATGCCATAAGGGTGATGTGCATTGAATCTTGTGTCCATCTAAATAGAGTACAACTACTTTGTTGAGTCGACATATGTGAGTTAAAGGGCTTCGAACATGGTAACATGCATATATTGACATTAACCATGAATCTAGGGGATGGCTTGGAAAATAATTCCCTTTTTTTCCTCAAGGTTCCTTTGGTCAAGCTAGAGGCGTTGTTGGCATATGTGTTTTCTTACTGATTGGCCCTCAAAACATGGAAAAACTTGATATCCTCGAGCCAAAGAGCCTCCTTTTTTATTATAGCTACGAGGCTAGCCAACTTATTGCTATAAGAGGTTTTCTTATTGTTCATTAGATTGATGATTATGAATGAAACCCCAATAACTATCAAAGTATTCATGTTGGTTGCATTTATAGATAAAAGTTCCTGAAGAAGAGGGTATGCCTCTGCTAGGTTGTTTGTGGTTTCCCCTAGACCCCATTCATAATTTAGTTCTTGTTTCCTCCTGTGATAAAGGATGATCCCCTTGGACCTTCCACCCCTCCTTGCCAACTATCCTTAAAACATGTTAGGGAGCCCATTTCACTCCACACTTCTTTGGAATAAGAGTAGGATGAAGACAAATCTATACTGATTTTATCAAACAAAAATAATTTTGATGATTAATAAATACCTTCTACCTAAAGCCCAACTTATATAAAAATTTCTTGTATGATACATAAAGTCTTAGTGAATTGGAATAATTTGTGTTTAAAGTTATTTATTTTAAAAGTATCACAATTATTTTATCAACTCGGTGAAGTTGGAATGAGTTTTTTATGAAAAGGGATTAAATAAGTTTTTTCAACAATGTTATATTTATTTTTGTTAGGACAAAGTATCTTATTAACACCCACTTTAATCAATTTGACTCATCGTACATGTGTTAAACTCCTTTCTTGACAAGTATTAAGACCTTTTATTGACGTAGAAAAACCAACTCCAAAAGATAAAACACTTTTCTTAACACACTCACAGAAAATATTTACACCCATGAAAATTTGAACTTGCGTTGTTTGCATAATGATACCATGTACCAACCATCATCAATTTAAATTTCTAAACTATAACAATGTAAAAAAAAAAGTGTGAAAAATGTTTTTTAACAAAAAACATATAAAATATTATTACAAACCATCTATGTTTTTTTTTGTAAGTTAGATTTTATAAAAAGCCTTCCAAAAGCAAAAAATTATTGTATCAACATTTTGTCCCAGACTATAAAAACTGAATTGCCCCAAGGGGAAGCCAATTCAACCAGCCGAACAGGTCGAGAACCAAAGTCTTGAGTTACTAGTCATAAAACAACATCTAACTACAGAAACTACATCGCCCCCCAGGGGGAAACCGAATTGACCTTTCGTCTAACACTGACATAATTTGAAATAAACAAAATATGACTATAGACCATAGGTGGCAAAATAAAAGTTAAACACCCAACTAGCCATGCATATAGACACTTGTGCAATTAAGGTTGTAGGCTTGTAATGTGGCCACATGTCCAGGGAGGTGGCGTTGGTCGTTGGATCCACGATTGGTGCTGCTTCCTCCTCGACCGATGTCGCTTCTTCCTCCGGAGTCCCATGCGCAACTGGCACCAGAATCGACGGTAAAATCTCTGTTGCATTTGGTTCTCCATCTGTGGGGTGGCATGCTCCCTGCAATGCTGAGAGCATTTGCAGGAATTGTGTTGCCTTCCCATCCAAGATCTCCATCCGAAATCGCAGGTCGTCCAAATCATGTTGTAATTAAAAGACCAGGCCGTGCATAATTGCAAGACCTTCTTGTAATTTTGAGTAGGATGCAGAGTCGGCGTAGGAGTGAGGCAACTCTTGTTGTGGTCCATGGCTGGCGCCAAAGCCTTCACTCTGAGTTTGGATGCAGTGTGGTTGGGTTGGGGGCGAATGGACTGGCGTGTTCGCAGACGAATTGGGAGGAACGACTGGAATTGGCTGCGAGGTAGAGGCCAAATATGAGATTGGCCCTAGGTTGAAACCTAGAGAGTTTCCAGAGAGATCAAACCATTCAAACCTGCATGCAAAAGGCGAGGAGAGGGGAGATAAACTGCTGAGGCTATGGCCAGACTGCATCGAAGAGGATGACGATGAGGGTGATGAGGGTGATGAACTGTGAGAGGGTGCAGGCGAGGGACGGAGAGCCAAGCGCGGTCGACTGGGTTGCCAAGCCGTGCTGCGTTTGGATTTTCCCCTTTGTCTTGACATGACTTATACGCGGTGAAGGTTATCAAGCATAAGGAGGAAGAAGAGGTAGCCAAGGAGCAGCTGGGGGGAGCACAGTCCGCTGGTAGACTCGATCGAGGATGAATGAAGCTGCGAGCGCACCTAGTAAGGTTCAAAGTGCTAAAATCGTTGGTGGAGGAATACACACGCGAGCAGAGTAAATTCTGGTCCATTGCACTGATCCATCGAAGGGACGGATAACCAGAGCAAGGCACACTAGGAGTAATGGCGCCCTGGTTCGAGCGAGACTATTTTAAATGCATGGCGGTGGAGGGAGGGGGTGGCACACGCCTATCACGTGGCTGGCGCCATGGTGGCCGTCGCCGATCCGTTCGACACCTGGGCGACAATAACACCCCATCCGAGGACAAACCATCTATGTTATTACTATTCACTTGAAACAATTTAATTAATTTATCAATTCTCAATTATATATCAAGTTTAGTTTAATTACATAAATAAATAGTTGACCCATACATACATACACATATTATAGTTGTGAGAAATGCTTTATATATATATATTCATAGGTATGAGGTTAAACTCCACCATGGATGAAGGTTAAATGTTACTTGCAAGCACATGACCTTGTTGTTTTGGTTTTGGAGTAGGTTTAAAGGTTCTTTTGATTAGTGAAAAGCTCGTCTTCCTTGAATGTAAGGAAACTGGTTAATGACCCAAGATCGAAAGCCATATGAGAAAAGTAAAAATTTGCTATCTTATGAACCACCAACTGGTTATTTTAAGATGTGTAGCTT
Organism: Picea sitchensis; assembly: GCA_010110895.2. Taxonomy (NCBI): domain Eukaryota; kingdom Viridiplantae; phylum Streptophyta; class Pinopsida; order Pinales; family Pinaceae; genus Picea; species Picea sitchensis. Next base: position 18,179 of record SNQJ01S0028397.1, read on the forward strand.
TCCTCCCTTATAAACTACCAACAAATTATTTTAAAGTGTGTGCTTTTCCTTTGGTAACAATGTCTAGTTGACTTGCATTTGTGAATATTAGTGAGTAATGAGTGTCCTCACTACCCATTTACCACTATATTATAATAAATTTAACTAACTTTATAGGACAAAAAATAATTACAATAATGTCAAACATCCATAAATCCGTAAATGAGACTGCGTAGGTATTTGTTTTTGCCCCGCTTCCACATGTACGATCACCAACTTTGGGAGACGAAATCCAATATCACAAATGACATGGTATCAACATGAACATATATGTGTTTATGATGTTTGAGGATGCCCAAACCAGAGACCGTCAGACTTGCGCCCAACAAAAAAGAACTACCACACCATTCAAATACCCGCCATATATATAGCAAGCGTTCACTAAATCTCTCAGGTCGCTTATAGCTTACTCAATTCATACCGTTTTCTCTTGTTTTTGGCAAAGTAAAAGTGCTCCAGAGACGCATATACACCTCCATATTCAGAAGAGAACACACAGAGCGAGCGAATGCAGCATTAGACTTGGAAGGAATTGTTGATCGGGCACTGTTATCTGTGAGTCGTGTCGGTTGGATCTGAAGGCGGCAGGTGGGTACGTTTGATTCGTGGAGCGAGGCGATCTGGCTCCACTGGCTGAATTTTGATGAGTAGGGTTTGATTGATTGAGGTAGGGAAGGTAAAGGTATTGGATAAAATGGAGTGGGTTACTATGCAACATCTGGATCTGCGGCAGGTCGCTCGCGGCCTCAAACCCTCACAACCTCACTGCGGGGCCTTTCACCATACACAGGCTTTACTTGCCACGGCAGTGGGGCAGTACATTGTTGGTAGGTCTTCTAACTTTTTTTCACCCTTGTGTCGTTTTTTTACAGATCTGAAATCAGGCTTCGTTTTGCTCTGCAATTATAAGATTAATTTCTTCTTATTTGCTTTTTACGCATCAGCTTGAATTACATATAGCCTCCCTTGGGCTCCATATTCGCTCTTTTTTTTTAGCTAAAAGGTCGATATTATGTGACTGCAAGTGCGCCACCACTGGTAGACAATTTGTATAACTAACATCCAATTCAATTCCATTTAGCCGAAACAGGCGGACATTGGCAAGGACAGCAAAGAGTCCAGCTCTTGCTGTGTTTTAGCAATTTTAATATTTTATATATTAAAATCATTTCTTTGATCTTTGAGGGTTCTTCTGTTAGCTGAAGAAGCATCCTACTTTTAGTACCACGTTCCACTTGGTTTGGGTAAATTAATTACACCAGCATCAATTACTAAGACGTCTGTAAATTTGTCCGCTCAAACTGGATTCTGTTAATTTATTCCTCTCTTTATAGATTTGCCTTACTTTCCATAGGCGGGAAAATGCTTAATTGCTTTTATCTGATCATATGACCGGGTCCAAAGTAGCTCCTCGAGAGAGAGACTAATTTAAAACCAATCAGCCTGAGGATTGAGTTTCAAGAATTCAATTCGCAGTTTGTAGGACACAATGCGTACTCCATTTGATCCCCGTGGTTCGGATCCTTATATTATTTATAGTACGTGCTATTGATTCCAATGTATATTAGTCTTTTAATATACTTATTGCGCAATGTTTCTGTGCAAGCACTTTGTAGCACAAAATCCTGTGCTTGATTCCCTGTGAACTGTTGTAGCAATTTTAAGATTAAGTTGTCAAATAGCTTAAAAGAACTTGAGTTTATAATGCAAAAGCTAAACATGCAAGAAAAAATTCTATATGGAAAAAAGTGAAAATTGAACTACTCACACCTACAATCTGGAACATATTTCCGTTTGTGGCAATAACTTGTCAGAGCTATGTGAGTGTTTAGATGATAGCTGTTCCAGAGCTGAGAAATGCATTTGTGTTCTTAGTTTATGTAGGTTATAACTTTATACAGGTACAGTGGATTTGCATATATTCATGGTTCTCAAAACCTGTATGCAATGGTCAACCACATGCTATTCTCTGTAGCTTTTGTAGGATTTCTAAATAACACAGTCGTCAATTGGAGCAGAAGCAGCACCAGAATGGATTTTTCACATAGTAGACAGTTTACCTTATATTTATTTTAGGAGCTATTGCAAACAACCTCTAGAAGTGTCTTCCTGCTAACTATTTAAGCGGAAAATTGGGAACACGATAGAATCAAGGGGCAAAACCAGATATGAAAAGACAAATAAAGATGGTTCATAACTTCAAAATGAAACCCATGTTTCCAATGTAAAATCTAAGTTTCCATGCAAAAAGCTATTGCAAACAACCTCTAGAAGTGTCTTCCTGCTAACTATTTAAGCGGAAAATTGGGAACACGATAGAATCAAGGGGCAAAACCAGATATGAAAAGACAAATAAAGATGGTTCATAACTTCAAAATGAAACCCATGTTTCCAATGTAAAATCTAAGTTTCCATGCAAAACTTAGATCATGGCTCTTCTTTTACATGATACTGGCAAAGCCACGTACAAAAATACAAGCATTTTTCCATGAACATGTTGACCATGATCATGACTCCACAAGCCATGCTTGTTACAATATGATACTTAACATCCAACATATCTCAATACAATGATACTCGTGTATTTATATTTTCTATTGAGTATTCCTAAGGGTCTATGCCAACTACCTCTTGTTATTATATTCATTTCCTTTAACTACCTGGTGGGCCTGTTTATTACCCACCAACTACCAAGTATGTTTATTCCATGATTATGCCCACACTACATTCATTATCCACCTTGGGTACCTTCCTATGTACCCCATATTATCCTCCCCAAGTACATTACACTAACTAGACTAGTTTAGACTAGGAAAATTGATTATAGAGAGAGAAATTCAAACTGAAAAATATAACTTTTCTTTTGATATCATCCCCC
>SNQJ01S0028397.1:26578-45975 GCA_010110895.2 Picea sitchensis
GGTGCATGTTTGGCAAGCTTGCCAAGGATGCTTTCCCAAGCAACGAACATAGGTCTAAGGAGATACTTGACCTAGTGCATTCCAATGTTTTTGGATTGATGTCAGTAGCATCATTTTTAGGAAGCATGTCCCATGTTTCCTTCATTGATGACTTCTCTCACAAGACTTGGATATACTTCTTAAAGACCAAGGATGAGGTCTTTAGCAGGTTTCAGGAGTTTAAAGCACTTGTTGAGAACCAGACTAGGAATAAGATCAAAGTCCCGAGAAGAAACAATGGGGGTGAGTATACCTTCAAGGAGTTCAAGGGTTTCTACAAGAAGGTAGGAATCGAGAGGGAGCTAGTTGTTTTGCACAATCCACAATAGAATGGGGTTGCATAGTGGAAGAATAGATCCCTAGGGGTTGGGAAGGCCAAGTTTCATGACTAGGACTTTGCTGATGTTTCTTTGGGCAGAGGCATGCAACACAATAGTCTACATCTAGAACAAGTGTCCTCACAAGATCTTGGAGGAAAAGACACTAGAGGAGACATTAATCGGTGTGAAGCCAAAGGTGAGCCATTTTCACATCTTTGGTTGTGTAGTTTATATCCATATACCAATAGAGAAGAGGACCATGTTGGAGCCCTCTAGTAGGAAGGGTTTATTTGTAGGTTATAGTGAGACTTCAAAGGCCTATAGGGTCTATATTTTCGAGCAGAGGAAGACTATAGTGAGTAGGGATGTAAAGTTTGAGGAGGACCTTGCATCTAGGAAGTCCCATGAGCCTATTTCGATTATTGAGGATAAGGGGTAGGAAGCTTCAAAGGTTGAGCCCGGGTCATCATCGACATCAATGGGTTCTAGTACAAGACAACAACCTTCAGGTGAGGAGGAGGATACATTAGAACCTTCTAGTTTTGTTAGAAGACCTCGATGGTTCACTTAGATATTGAGGGATGTTCAGGAGTATGTTGAGACTCCTAGGATCACATTTAGAGAGAGTAGACCTTTGAAGTTCTTAAATTACATGGCATTGATGAGCAACATCATACATTCAGAGCCTTCTATGTTTCATGAGATAGTAGATCAACAGGTTTGCCAAGATGCCATGGTGGAGTACGCTTCCATCGTGAAAAATGATGCGTGGGACATAGTGCCAAGATCGAAAGGGAAGTTAGTAGTAAGTTCGAGGTGGCTCTACAAAATCAAGCATGTTGTAGATGGTAGCATTGAGAAGTTCAAGGCAGGGTTCATGGAGAGAGGGTTCTTCCAGAGAAAGGGAGTGGTCTATGAGGAGACTTTTGCTCCAATCGCCAGGTACACTTCCACTAGAGCAATAATATATTTAGTTTCATTTATGGGATGGAGGATACATCAGATGGATGTGAAGACAACTTTTCTTAATGGGATCGTTGAGGAGGAAGTGTAMAGAGAGTAGGTTCAGGGATTTGAAGTAAATGGGAAGGAGTCCCATGTTTGCATGCTTAAGAAAGCCTTGTATGGACTCGAGCAGGCAAATGAGAGTATGYTATTCTAGGATAGATGAATATTTGCAGAGTGTGGGCTTCACTAAAAGTGAAGTATATCCYAATTTATATTATATATTTGTTGGGACTAACCTGCTTGTTTTGGTGCTGTATGTAGATGACTTGTTTCTTATAGGTGCAGAGAAGCTCATTACAAGGTGCAAAGCAGATATGGCAGCTGAGTTTGAGATGGACATTGGCATGATGTGTTACTTCTTGGGTTTGGAGGTTTGATAGAGACCAAGGGAGATATTCCTTCGACATGCTAAGTATGCAATTGAGATTGTGAAGAGTTTTCGAATGGAGGACTGCAAAACCTATGGTCACACCCATGATCACTAATCTGAAGAAGGCGATAGCTTCAAATTTAGAGTTGTTGGATCCCACGTTGCACAGACAATTGATATGTTCCTTGATGTATTTGGTCAGCACTAGACAAGATATACATTTTATAGTTAACACCTTGAGCCAACTCATGGTAGAGTTGGCGTAGGAGCATTGGGTAGTAGCAAAACACGTTCTTAGATACTTGAGGGGCACAATGGAGTATGTACATCAGTAGAAATTGAACATCATTATCATCTGCAACGCGGAGCTGGAGTAACATCATCATCATCAACAACATGAAGCTAGAACATCAACATCAACAACACGAAGCTGGAATACCATCATCATCATCAACAACATGAAGCTGGAACATCAACATCATCAACAACATGAAGCTGGGATAACATCATCATCATCAACAACATGAAGCTGGAATATCAACATCTATATGTGGCAACAAAATGAGGCAGGTGCATCCACAACAACATCTGTGTTACTTTGACAGACCGTCCTTACCGGACCTTTGGGATTTGCCCAAGAATCATAAGATTCCTTGGGATATAAAATCCTAACAAGCTACCACGTGGTACTCTGACAGATCGTCCTTACCAGACCTTCGCGATTTGCCCAGGAATCATAAGATTCCCTAGGATATAAAATCCTAACTGAGCTACCACTACTGACCACAACTGGCATATACATGCACATGTACTCTGACAGACCGTCCTTATCGGACCTTCGGGATCTGCCCAGGGATGATCAGTCCCCTATGATATAAAATCCTAACTGAGCTACCTGCTGTTGGTCAGGATACCATAGTATCATCAACATCACTCCCCCTTTCGAGGGAGGGCCTTTGAGACTACACCAAGCTTGTCTTGGAAGTACTCAAACTTCACACGAGACAGAGGCTTAGTCAACACATCTGCAACATGCTCATCTGTGCCAACATATTGGAGCTTCACGGCTCCCTTCTGTACGAATGTAGTGGTATTGGATCTCAATGTGCTTCGTCTTATCGTGGAACACTGGGTTCTCTGTCATCTTTATGCAACTTTGGTTATCACAGAAGATCAAGGTAGCATCCATCTCTAGGTCAAATAGACTTGTCAACAAATTCCGAAGCCATATGGCTTCACAACTGGCGGAGCATGCTGTAATGTACTTCGCTTTTGCTGTACTGAGAGCAATACTGGATTGCTTCCTGCTTTGCCATGAAGTCATGGTTGACCCCAAACTGAAACATCCTGAAGTGCTTTTTCTGTCTGAAGCACCTCCAACCCAATTTGAATCAGTATAACCATACAGTCCGAAGTCACGATCTCCAGTATAACAGAGACCATAATCCAACGTACCTTAAGGTATCTCATCACATGCTTTGCAGCTACAAGGTGAACACGCCTGGGCTCTACCAGATACTGACTCAAGGTGTTCACAACAAAGCATATATCTGGCCTGGTATTCGTCAGATACATCAACGAACCAATAATCTGTCTGTATAGAGTAGCATCAACTAACTCTGACGAAGTATCAACCAGGAGCTTCAAATTCGTCTCCATGGGTGTGGCCATGGCTTTACATTCCAACATGTCAAACTTCTTTAGTATTTCAATTGCATACTTCCCTTGGTTAAGGAAGATCTCTTCTGGGCTCTACCATACTTCAAGACCTAAGAAATAGTGCATCGGGACTAGGTTCTCATTTCAAATTCAGCGGCAAGCTTCTTCTTACAATCTGCGATGAGCTTTTCTTCATTTTTCAAGAATAAGTCATCCACATATAGCAACAATATAACTGGTCCATCATTCTCAATCTTGTAGTAAAGGTTGGGATCAACTTTACTCTTGATAAAGCCCAAGCTCATCAAAAAACTATCAATCATGTCATACCAAGCTCATCAAAAAACTATCAATCATGTCATACCAAGCTCTTGGAGCTTGCTTCAACTTGCAGACATGAGTCTTCTCGTCCTGTACTTCGAAACCAAATTTTCACATCACATTGTACCAACCTGTTTCACTTGCTTAGCTGCAACTCAATCTGCATAATCATGTGTTGGTTCTATGTGTTTTCTGCAAAGCATTATTTGTCTCACTACCTGAGAGTATGCCCTCTACTTTTTTTGCAACTGTTCCTTCTGGAACCGGGCATACCCTAGGGAGTAAGAGGGTTTACACCCCTAGGGTTGTTGTTGATCTAGTTTGTGCTTTAAAGACATCATCACCCAATTCTAAAGGCACTAATCTGAAGTATTCTAACATTGGAGAAACAAAATATTGCATTGGGAAACGTAATTTCTTGTCGTATTAACTTTTTGCAACTTGGGCTGTGTCCCTTGTGCTTAGAGCATCTCTCAACTATTAGGGCACCCCCTTTTAAGGGGTAGTTCTTGCTGCTGTTACAAATATACATATTCAGCCATTAGGGCTGCAAAAACCCTAATCTAATTGCTTCAATAACTCTCAAATCAACCGCTGAAAATTGCCCAAAGTTTGCACACTTACACTACCTAGTCCAACGCACTTTTTGGCAAAGTTTGGAGGAGTTTTAGTGGCTGATTTTCTTGCTGTAATAAGTTGATTGTTACAGCCACAAGGTTGGTATATATTGCTGCAGAAAGTGTTTACAACAACCTTATCTTTTCATGCTAGTATCTTGGTATTTAAATCTCGAGTTTCACTAGTGTTTAGCTAGTTTATCTCTTGCATCTTTCACTTGATTTCTAACACTTAGATAGCAGCTTATTGTGCCATTTCATTGCTGATATATATTGTTACGAACAACTGCTATTAGGGACAACAAGCTTAACTTGCTTGTCCAATTGATTATATTGCATCATATGTTTTTTTTTCTTGTGTCTCGGGCAGGTACTTCACCATCAACAGGTCAGTCAATACCTTTGGAAACCCTTGAACCTTCCCAAGACTCTTTCCCAAGACCTTCATACCATATAGAATTGACCTCTAGGGACATCCTCTTCATCTTCATCTTTCTCCATCTCATTTCCCCCTAGGGTTATCGGGATTACCCCCTTTGAGGTGACTACCTCACCTCTAAAGTGACGGGGACACCTGCCTAAGGTGACAGTGGGTAGGTGCCCTCCTAGTTGTCGCCAATTGGTGGTTGGGTCGGGCTTTGTCCAACCTACAACTTGTGCGATAACAGGCCTTTCAAGGATTTACTCCATAACATATTGAAGTTAGTTTATGAGGTGGGAGATCTTACAAAAGAACAACACAAGTTTGAGTTTGGCTAAGAAAAATACCATGGTTAAGGGTGGTAATGTGTGCTTGATGGGGATTGGAGCTGATTTGGGCTAAGTAGATAATTCTTTTAGGACAATGGTAGCAACATATAAGGGGTTGAAGGACAAGAGTAACACTATTGGGATGCATTTTATGTAATTACTATATAATATACCAAATCCATCTCGACAGTTAAGAAATATGTTTAAGAAGTTATTTTATCTTGAAGGTCCATCAAAGTTTTGCAAATTTTGTATTAGTAGGCATTATACAAATAGTCTTATGTTTGATCTTGTCAAGAGGAATTGCAGTATAATTAGCCTCCAAGTTATAGGGTAAGACTTTAGGTCTGACAATTTTTGTAATACTGGACTGATGTAAATAATGTTGCCTCTTCAACTCTCCAATGGTTGAATGTAACTATGGTAGCCTTCATTCTACCCTCTAAGCTCTTACAAATTTACTCCACAACAACTAGTAAGAAGCCTACTCAAAATCCTAGTAAAGATGAGTGAAATGAGTGATAAAATGAGAGCAAATGGAGTGAAATATGTTTTTTTCCATCCACAAACCCTAGCCATGATTTGTGGGGTCTATTGGCACCTTCTCTTGAACCCTATATGCAAAAAAAGAAAAAAACTCAAATTTGTGAAAATTAGTTGGAGTGTTTCATTGAGATTGGGAGCATTTTTTTACTTTTTGGTGAGAGTGCTCTAGGTTTGCCTAGGGAGCATGATGGGTTCACATATGGAGTGCTTTGGAAGCGTACTTCCCATAGAGGCATGGAACACCATTTTTAGCCTTGGAGTGCACTCCTATAAAATACTCCTAGGGGGGTTCGATCTGACAGTGTGTTCCTGCCCATAGCAATAATGACAAGGAGAGATTTGGAGTGTTATGGTTTAGGGAAACAATAAGGTGAGAACTCCAAACATGCTCGATTGAGGGAGAGGGAAACCTCTTCTTAGTACCTAATAGAATCTCCACTTGAGGAAGTGGAACCCCAAAACAAGACCAAAAGGGAGAGCCCTAAACCAACTACTTTATGAGAAACTTTTAGAAAAAAATAGTAAGGAGCCTCCTTAAGAGCTTGAGGAGGGAGGAGAAGTGAAGAGGGAAGGATCTCTAATAGAATTGCTACGATAACCTTGTGTTGACACGTGCAAATTGTTAGGGACCTAACCTCCCTAACCCCTCACGTAGGTAGAATAATATATTTCCATGTAATAAAGGCCTACAGTAGTTAACAACGCCTATTTAATAAATGTGAACAAGTAAATGTGAGAAGACCTAATAGAAGCTTCCGCTTCTAGAAGGATCTTCCTCTAGAATGATCTTTAGAAGATAGAATTAGTATAAATAAGAGCAGGACGCATGAGAAGTCTTTGTCTTGAGAATTATTGTAATAGAGCTCTGCTCTGCAGGAGGTTGCTCCCTCGAAGAGGCAAGTGAACATTGCTTTATCTGAATAATGGTATCATTTCTTGTGTTGCTCTTCTCAATATTTTGTTGTTCCATTGATATTTGCTGAATATTCCTGTTTTTGCTTATTATATTACATTTGGTACCTTACAAGTGGTATCAGAGCACTTTCCTTGTTAGGAATTGTGGGTTATTTTTTTTTCCACGGTAGAGACGTGTTCCGACGTCTTAAAACTACAGTGATCTGTCGTTCAGTGCATAAATTTGATGTCGGGGAAGCATACATGCATGGAATACAAAAGGTTTTTAAGCTCACATTGTTGGACACCCTTCTAACCCCTATTGGTACCCCTTCAAGTGGTAGTGCATTAGACAACACTTGTATACAGACTGACCTAGGTATCCTGAAACTCATTATAGATCAACCGATCGGCAACGTGATTGCTATAGTGCCACCGAGAACGACACTGGGGAAGATACTTTCTAGTACTTGGGTAATCGGGTAGTATGGCTAAGGGTATGGTCTAGCCTCCTTAGTTGGTGCCCTGAGATATTGGGCTGAGTACTATTGTTCAACCCCGCACGTATATCAGAGAGCTATAGCACAAGGCAAACTCTTGTCTGTAGTAACTCTGAACCCTAACACTTGGGACGAAAACAAAACAAACAAGGAACAAACAAGATCTATTGCCGTGCAACCTTGCCTCCTGCATTCTGGTTGCGAAATTACTACACATTATTTTCTGCTAAGAATTTGGGCATTTCGACACTACAATATTATTTAGATTAGAGTATAACTCCGCAGGAAAAAAAACAAGTTTGGGGCTTGCCCACACCCTTATTTGAGACCTATCCCATTGGACTCTTTTCATCATGATCGCAATGATACCTATCATTTTTAAGCCTTTTTTTCTAGTGGTCCCGACACCCTTATTCAGGACCTATTCCATTGGATTCCCCTTCTCGCACTGATTGCAGTGGTATCTATCACTTGTAAACCTTTTTGTTTCGTGGACCCACCCGCTCTTTTCAAACACCCTTCTTTCCCACCTCTTCCCGTGTTTCCCTTCACCATGGCCAACACCCGTAACAAAGAATTTGAAAACCTCATTGATACCCACATAGATACCAAAATGGACTACATGAAAGAGAAACTGAAGAAGGACATCAATTCTCACTTTGCCAGCCAGCTTGCATCCCACCTTGATTCTCAGGTTGACTCCTTTGCTGCTAAGGTCCTGAAAAAACTGCCATTTCCTGAAGTCCATACCTCATCTGAGCAACCATCTAACCCAGAAGGTACGACTTCCTCCAATTCCCAATCTTTTTAGTTCAACCCCTTTCATTGTGATCTGCGTCTTCCACGAGTGGAGATGAACAAATTTGATGGCTCAGATCCCACTGGTTGGGTCACTGAAATGGAACATTACTTCTCCTTGCATGGCATCATTGATGACTTGGCCAAACTTCGTTACGACATCCTCTATCTAGATCTTGGACGTTGGCAATGGTGGCAATTGCGTGGAAAATCACGCCAAGGATATGTTGCTTGGACACAGTTTGTGGCTGAACTTTATGAATGCTTTGACACCGATACACACTCCCTGGGTCGTTTGACCAAATTGAAGCAATCCGATATCGTGGAAGAGTTTATCGCCGCATTTGAGCAATTGGCTTTCAGAACAGAGGGCATGTCTGATACCTTTTTCCAGGAATGCTTTATTAGTGGCCTCAAGGATGAAATCCGAGCCCAGGTCTTCATGATTCGCCCCCAGACTTGGTTGGAAGCTACTCAATGTGCCAAGGAAGCACAACAAGTTGTTTTTTCCCAGCATCGTAAACCCTCTTTTCTTCCTCGCCCTCACCCTCCCAATCCTACCCCTCATCCACCCCTCTCAAGATCCATAAATTAACTCGGGCATAAATGGTTGAACGCCAACTCAAGGGTCTTTGCTATAATTGTGATGACAAATATTTTCCGGGGCACAAGTGTAAGGAACATAAGCTGTTTATGGCCATCTCTGAGGATGTGTCTGATGAAGAGGTAGAGGCTCCTCCTATGGCAGAGCTACATGAGCCAACTGATCTCACTCCGCCATCTGATCCACCAGAAGTTGAACCGATCATTTCATTGAATGCCCTCACTAGCTTCTCTACTCCCCAAACCCTCAAGCTAATTGGCTACATTAAAAATCAGAAGGTCATCATCCTAATTGATAGTGGCAACACCCATAATTTTATTCATCGTCGCATTGCTCAAGAAATCAATTGCTATATCCATGCCATCAACAATTTTCAAACCATGATTGCCAATGGCGGTTCCATGAAATGTGGGGGGCGTTGTGAAAATGTGCGTCTCCAAATTGGTCAATAGAACATGAAATCTCATATGTTTGCTATCGACATTGGTGGTTGTGACATTGTGCTAGGTGCAGAATGGTTACGCACTCTCGGTTCCATCCTCATGGATTTTAAGGAATTAACCATGCAATTCCAACAGGAAGGCCAACAATATAAGTTCCAAGGCATCACAACAGGCTCCCCTGAGATCATTAGTTCCTATCGAATGGAAAAGCTCCTAAAAAATGGTCATTATTTCCCAATTCCATGCCATTCAAGCAGTGGAGACACCCTCTGTGCATCTTGACCTCCAATCTATCCTCTCCAAACACCAAACTGTTTTTTCCACTCCCCATGGACTTCCCCCTTCCCGCGGTGTTCATAATCATTCCATTCCATTCCTCTAGTTCCGGGCAGTCTTCCTCTCAATGTTCGCCCTTATTGTCATCCCTTTGCCTAGAAGAATGAAATTGAGAAAATTGTTCAAGGATTGCTCGACGCAGGTGTCATCCATCCTAGCACCAACCCCTATTCTTCTCTTGTGGTCATGGTCCTCAAGAAAGAAGGCACGTGGGGCATGTGTCTAGACTTTCGTACCCTCAACAATCTCACCATCAAAGACAAGTTTCCCATTCTTGTCATTGATGATTTGTTGGATGAATTGAGTGGTGTTCAATACTTTACTAAATTTGATCTCCGTTCTAGCTACCACCATATACGTAAGAAAGAGGCAGACATTCCCAATATTGCATTTCAAACTCATGAGGGTCACTATGAGTTCTTGGTCACGCCCTTTGGCCCGTGTAATGCCCCCTCCACTTTCCAAAGTCTCATGAATCATGTCTTCCATCCTTTTCTCTGTCATTTTGTGTTAGTTTTCTTTGATGATATTCTCATCTATAGTAAAAATGGACAACCCATCTTGCCCATGTGGATAAAGTTCTCCATCTACTTTCTCAGCACCAACGTTTCCTCAAACAATCTAAATGTGCCTTTGGCGCCTCAGAAGTGGAGTACTTGGGTCATATTGTCGACAAGGATGGTGTAAGGGTGGATCCTAAGAAAATTAAAGCTATGCAGGATTGGCCTCGCCCCAAAACTCTCAAGAGCTTGCGTGGTTTTCTGGGTTTAACGAGCTATTATTGCAAGTTTGATCAGAATTATGGCAAAATTGCAGCACCTCTCACTGCTCTCCTTAAAAAGAATGCTTTCAATTGGACTGCAACAGTTGATCAATCCTTCCACGCCTTGAAAGAGGCTATGTGCACAACTCTTGTCTTGGCCCTTCCCGACTTCAAGAAGACTTTTGTCCTGGAATGTGATGCTTCTGGGAAACAAATTGAAGCAGTCCTCATGCAAGAAGGACGACCTTTGGCCTTCACTAGCAAACAACTTTCGGAGCGACATTTGGGCCGATCCATCTATGAAAAGGAAATGTTGGCTATTTTGCATGCTGTGGATATCTGGCGTCCTTATCTATTGGGACAACACTTCCAAATTAAAACAGATCATCAGAGCCTCAAGCATTTTTTGGAACAACGAATTTCATCCTTGGAGCAACAAAAATGGGTGACCAAGCTATTTGGATATGATTATGAGATCATTTACAAGAAGGGCAAAGAAAACGTGGTTACTGACGCTCTTTCCAGGAAGTATGAAGACGAAGGGTCCCTCTTTTCTCTCTCATTCCTTGTACCAGATTAGCTCCAAGCTATTCGCCAGGAATGTCTGCAAGACCCCAAAATTTCTTGCTCGATCCAACAATTGCAAGACAATTCTCTAGTTTCTTCAGGGTACTCTTGGCACAATGATGAGCTTTGCTACAAAGGCCATGTGTATTTAAGCAAACAATCGCAACTTAAATCTACGGTGCTTTCGAAGCTTCATGCTTCCCCCACAATTGGGTATTCATTGTTTACCAAAACCTATGAAAGGGTCAAATGTTCTTTTTGTTGGGTATGTGTTATATTCTTTGCATGTGTGTGTGTGTGGGCGCGTCAAATACGACAACTGCGTCTGACGATCCCTTTACCTAGAGCTCTGCCGTGTGCGCCGGGCGCTTTTTTAGGGGGGTCCTAGGGGGGGGCAGGTATGGCCCCCCTGGTTACGCGCAGCATTCAGGGCAACGCCTTGAAATTTTTTTTTGGGCGGTTTTTGCTATTTTTAGCGGTTTTGTAAATTAATCTCGGATTAAGGGATTAGGGTTTTGGTATCTATGGAATACCTAAAAACATTGTATATATTGTATGGCGAATGGTGAAATTCGATATAATGAAAATAAGAAAGGTTTTCTCGATTGAGGGTTTCCGGTATAAAATCTCTGTGTACTTTGTGTATGATCCATTGATTAATTTATGTATTGCTTAAGAATCTATATGCATTGCTTTACTTCGCAGGTTTAAAACTTACACTTTTTTCTGGGATGGTATTAAACAGGATGTCTGCACCTTTGTGTCTGAATGTGATGTCTGTCAATGCAACAAGGGAGAAACAGTCAAGGTCCGGGCACACTACAACCACTCTCGATTCCACTAGCTATTTGGCAGGATATTTCTATGGATTTCATTGTTGGCTTACCTAAATCGGGTAATAAGTCAGTCATCATGGTGGTAGTTGATTGTCTTTCCAAATATGCTCATTTATGTGCTCTTCAACACCCATTCACCGCATCCACAATGGCTCAACTTTTCATGAATAATATCTTCAAGCTTCATGGCACACCTCATTCTATTGTCTTTGCTAGAGATCCCACTTTCACCAACAATTTTTTGAAAGAATTGTTTAGGCTCCAGGGAACCCAATTGCATCTCAACACCGCCTATCATCCCCATACTGATGGTCAAACTGAAGTTGTCAACAAGTGTTTGGAAACATATTTGAGGTGTTTTGCATTTGACAGACAAAATAAGTGGGCTCAGTGGTTACCCCTAGCTGAATGGTGGTACAACACATCTTACCATACAACTACTTGCATGACTCCTTTTGAAGCAGTATATGGACAAAAGCCATTGTCACTTCTCTCATACATGCCAAGTGTCTCGAAGGTTCAAGAGGTTGAAAAAAATCTTACAGTTCGTGAGGCCATTCTCCGTACCCTCAAAGCAAATTTGGCCATGGCTCAGAACAAGCAGATCAAGGTCATTCCGAACGACAATTTGCTGAAGGGGACTAGGTGTTTCTTTGTCTGCAACCTTATAAGCAAACTTCACTCAAAGTTGACCACTATCAGGAACTTGCTCCCAAATTTTATGGTCCTTATATAATTCTCAAGCGAGTGGGGCAGGTGGCCTACTAGTTAGCTTTGCCTAGTCATTCTAAGCTCCATCCTGTTTTTCATGTCTCATGCTTAAAGAAGGTGATTGGAACTAAGTGCCACACTCAAACTAGTCTCCCCGAGTTGGATGAAGAAGGTTCCATTTCGTTGCAACCACAAGTAGTCTTGGACCGACGCGAGCGTCGTCTCCGTTAGCGCACCATCAAGGAAGTGTTAGTGCAGTGGAAAGATACAACTCCAGAAGGTGCCACTTGGGAGCTGACCACTATTCTGCAATAGTTTCCTCATCTCAAGCCTCGAGGACAAGGCTATTCTTCAAGGGGGAGGGCATGTTAGGGACCTAACCGCTCACGTAGGTAGAATAACATATTTCCATGTAATAAAGGTCGACATTAGTTAATAAGGCCTATTTAATAAATGTGATCAAGTCAATGTAAGAAGACCTTATAGAAGCTTCCGCTTCTAGAAGGATCTTCCTCTAGAATGATCTTTAGAAGATAGAATTAGTATAAATAGGAGTAGGAGGCATGAGAAGTCTTTGTCTTGAGAATTATTGTAATAGAGCTCTGCTCTGTTGGAGGTTTCCCCCTCGAAGAGGTAAGTGAACATTGCTTTCTCTGAATAAATGTATCATTTCTGGTGTTGCTCTTCTCAGTATTTTGTTGTTCCATTGATATCTGCTGAATATTCTTGTTTCTGCATATTATACATTTGGTACCCTACACAATTGTCTCGTGGCAACCTCACAGGTTCGCTCGACGAAAGGGCCCAATTAGACCTTCGTCAGTTGATAATGCTGAACCCTTCAATCATGGTTGGGTTGTCCTAATTTGGTTTTTTATGAAATAAATGAAATGCAACTATCATGCAATGCAAAGTGAAAATTAATCTAATCCACCAAGAGCGCTTTCAATAACCAGTTGACATGGAACAAAAGGAGAATTATAGAGAGTAGGGAGAATAGTCCAACTATTGTTGACACCAAACTTGGGGCACGCTCCGAGGATTGAGGATAGCTTATTGATTGTTAAGAGAATTCTTGTTCCACATCAAAATGTTAGACATAAAACCAAAGGGATACATTCAAAGAGTAGGGAGAATAGTCCACCATCTTTTGTTTGCACAAAACCTGAAGCTTGCTTCGAGGACTGACGATAGCCTATAAATCATCGAGACTTACATCTAACTGTTAGCAATGCATATGATAAGTGAGCAATAACAAAGCGAAAAGAGAATAGTCTTGTTGGGATCCTCTCTTGGGGTGGAATGGGGGGCCGAAGGGCCCATTGGAGTAATAATAGTGGAGGCCATTCAAGGTTAAGGTGGACTAGGTCCACTATGTAGTTACTAGTTATAGGAGTGGATTCTTTCCATAAAAGGATCATTGTAAGGTGTTGTTCTACCTTAAGGGTTTTTGATATTAATAAAGTGTGGAGCATTTATGATATTTTTTTTGTGATTCAATCTCTTGAGTTAAGCATCAGAGCTATTTCTTGAGCCTTAAAAAATGTTTTTTTTTTTAATTTATTTTTATTTAATTTATTTTTAATTTTTATTATTTTGCATATTTTCAAAAGGAAAAAGAGGTCTATGAATCTGAAATCTATTCCTTTAGCTTTTTGAGTAGAATTTGAAGAAACCACTTATGGATTTGAGTTCCTCTCAAAAAAATACCCATGTTTAAAAAATAAAATTGTCAAAATCGAAGTCCAAAAAGTGGAGATATTGCTGATTCAAAATCAATTATTTTAGGGTTTTTTTCGTGTTGGCCACGTGGATAGTAGAGCAACTGTCTTTTTACAGGGTGCTCAAATTGCAACTAGACCAATGCCATTGCATATAGGGTTATTGGGGGTTTGATTTGATATATTATATGTTATGCTTTCATTCATATCCATTGTGCTATAGCCCTTGCAAATTTCCACCCTCAAACCCTAACGAAATTGAAGAAAGACAATATTGTGGAACATGACATGGGAGGACAAGGTTAGAATCTTGCAGGATCTAATGACTAGAATCGACAAGTTTAAAAAAATGCAAAGAATCGATCAACATGTATCAAAAAGATATGAAGGAGATTTTGCAAATTTAAGGAGGTCAATATTATTGGTGCCATCAGTAAAAAATATAACCAAAAGCGATATGCTTTGTATGATGTAGACAATGATTGTGATGATTTGTACATGGATAGTTGTCATTTCTAGGAGGACAACTACTTTAAACTCCTATTTGATGTCTCAACTACACCTTCTATAGAGAACATTGGTGCGGGAAGTCAGGAGCTGGTTATGACTATTGGTTTCCAATTTGCCTATTCTCCATCAGTAGTATGCCTTCTAGATCCACATCTGACCTTTTGCAGTTATGTGGACGAATTTTTGGAGATGGCTGGATCTATATATTTGGATCCACATGATCGTGGTAGGCATTTGGAGCACCATTCTTAGCTAGGTATTGAGCTTAGGCATCTTTAGTGGGGAGTCAACATGAGCATTTGGACATGTGACCTGGGTTTATGGAGGAATTCCTTGGATTACTTTAGTATTGTAGTTAGTACTTGCATATGGGAGATTGGCTATTTCAACACTCGTACATGGGATCCAGGTCTATGGTGGAACTTCTTGTACTACTTCAGCATGGTGGCCAACACTTGTACATGGGACCTTGGTTCCTTTGCTTTCTTCAGAATTGCGGTCAATAGTCGTCCATGGGACCTTGGTTTATGGTTGTACCTCCTCACAACAAGTGTTGAGGGCAACACGTTTCTAAAGGGGATGGAGTGTTTGGATCGTCCCTAGGTGTGTATTAGGGGGTTGAAGGGCCCGTTAGACTAATAATAGTGGAGGCCATTCAATGTAAGGTGGACTAGGTCCATTATGCTTGTTATTTTTAAATAAGGCCCACCATGGTAATTGATATTGAATAAATGTTATTTTGCCTCATTAAAGAAGGTCCACTAGGTAGTTAGGAGGTTATTCTGATTAGGGTTCTCTTGTTAGCTATAAATAAGGATGGAGTCCTCCTTATGGGGGTGAAGAAGAATATTGTATTTGGATCTTAGCGCATTGAGAGGCCACCCAACCGTTACCCAGGTACATTAACCACATTTTGACTAGCCAACCTATGTTCTACATAGATTCTCCTATTGACTAGCTCATCACATGCACGTCTTAACCTTTCGTCTTGCTTTGCTGGGGGCAATATGCAACTTTCTAGGATTGCCTCATCAACATCAAGGATGTTATTGGCATTGAGCTTTCTTGATTCTATGCTTTGGAGGACCCTTTGTTTGAGTTTCTTGAGGGTAGGGTGTTCCTTATTGGGCCAATTTAGTGGATCGACTAGTAGGCCCTTTCTTACTTGATTGTCAAAACACTTAACATATCATTTAAGAAATTGAGTTCTTCAATTTGGTTAATTTGTGCAATGATCTTCAAAGTCCATGTGTGCATGCATTTTGGCATGTATGGGGGTAGATTGAGTCGGTAGGCCTTACCTCCCACCTTTTTCAATGCATCAAAAAGACCATATCGCAGAGCCTTGACCTTCTTACCAGGACCCTATAGCCTTTCCTTATTCAACTGTAATCATACTCTCTAAATGTTCTCTTTGTTCCGTGCTGTTCATGTCTAGCCTTGTACTTTTCGTGTTACGTCTTCAACGTTTCTTGTACTTGCAAATGGATCTGCCTGATCTTCTCAACAATTTTTTCTGCTTTTAATGCATCTCCTATGAGGTCTTCCCTCACCTCTCCTTGCTGTCCATATACAACATCCAAGGGTGAAGGTCGAAAATATCCAAAGCAAGTTTCAAAAGGTGACTTACGAGTTGTTGGGCTTGCTAGTACAACAAAGTATACATCCTCTAATATGTCGTGTTGCATCTTCTTGCATCCCGGGCCAGTACACACACCTTTGTAAGTTGGGAATTGTCTTCCCAACACCAAAATGTCTTGCAAGCTTATTAGAGGTGTGAGCCTCTCTGATAAGCTGCAGTCGTTCACCTTTAAGGACATAGAGCTTGTCAAGCTTGTAGAGTAAACCATTCTGGAAATGATAGTCATCCTTGTTGTCACCTTCTTCTATATGAATTTGGCCCTGTAGTTGTTGAAACACCTCCTTGAAGTCCTCATCTTCTTTGTATGCCTCTCTGTATGCATCATGGGTAAAAGGATCCATGTGCATCAAAGTTTCCAAAGTTGTAATCTTGGATGTGGGTGGCCTTGATAGCATGTTTGCCAACTTGTTTGTGCTACCCTTATACTTTATGACCAAATAAAATTGTTGTAAGAACCCCATCCATTTGAAGTGCTTGATTTACTTTAACTTACTYTGGGCCTGCAAATACTGGAGCGGCTGGTGATTTGTGTGGATGATGGTCTCCTTGCCCATTAGATAGTACTTCCACTTTTTGACATCTTGTACCAAGGGATAGAGCTCCTTGCCTTAGGTAGGCTAGTTGAGGACCTCCCCATGAAATACTTCAGAATGATAGCAGAGGAGCCTTCCTTCTTGCATGAGGACTGCTCCCATGGCATACCCACTTGCATCTGTCTCCACTTCGAAGGGTTTTTGCAAGTTTGGTAGCGTGAGCACTGGTGCTTGACCGAGCTTTCTTTTCAGCTCATCTTACTACCCGCTGTTATTGCATGGAGTGGTGCGACTACTGCTGAAAACAAAGCTATGAACTTACGCAAGAACTGTGCTTCCCCAACAAAGATCCTAACTTTTGTGCAATTTATAGGAACTCGCCATTTCATTATGGCCTCCATCTTGGCGGGATCTATCTTGAGCTCGCTTCCATTGATCACATACCCCAGATACACCAAAGATTGTTGAGCAAACTCACATTTCTTGAGATTGGCCAGTAGCTGGTGCTTCTTCAGGGTCTCTAACACTTGTGGAAGATGTGAGATGTGTTCCTCCTAGGTATCATTATAAACCAATATATCATCCAGATAAACAATAACAAATGAATCTAGATAAGGGCGTAAAACATCATTCATTAGTCTCATAAATGTAGCTGGTGCGTTGCATGAACCGAATGGCATAACCAACCACTCATACAAACCTTGCCTTGTCTTGAAGGCAATCTTCCAGTTATCTTCTTCTTTGACTCGTACCTGGTGATATCCTAATTTCAAATCCAACTTAGTGAAGTACTTGGCATGTTGCAGCTCGTCCAACAGATCATCGATCCTAGGCAGAGGGTACTAATTCTTCAGTGTAATCTTGTTCAATGCCCTGTAATCGATACATTCTCCAAGTCCCATCCTTCTTGGGCACAATTATGATGGGTAACCCACAAGGTGATGTACTTGGTCGAATCACACCCTGCTCCAACAACTGCTGCAATTGCTTCTTTACTTTGTTTTCTTCCATAATGGATTGTCTATACAACCCAATATTTGGCAAGGGGAGTCTGGTAATAATTAGATTTCGTGCTCCTGGAACACTCCTCTGTATGCCTATAACAACTCCTCCAACTGTTGTTTCTGCTCTTTAGTACACCCTTCCAGGGACGTCTTTACTTTTAACGACTCTTCACCCAACATATTTTCTCTTAGAAAAAGTAAAACATATTTCTTGCTAGAACTAATCAATTTTTTAGCTTGATTGGCACTTACCAGTGAAAGTTTTGATTTGCCCTTGTGCGTGTTGATGATGAAGGATTTCCTTTCCTTGATGAGGCGGTATTGGTTGGCTGTCCGCATGAAGATAACATCCCTCACATACATGTAGGGACTTCTAAACACTACTCCACATACATCAAGGGGTACTACATCCAATTCCACTTCATCAATAAAATCAACACTTATAGCAAATTTAATCTTACACTGTTTCGTTACCTTAATCTCTGCATCCTTGTTTACCCAACCCAATGGATAGGGGCGGGGATGATCATCAACCTCCAATCCAAGCTTGCTGACCAGATCCGCTGCTATGTGATTAGCTTGTGAACCAATGCCAAACAAAGCATCTATCTTGGTCTTCTTGACCTGAATCTTGATGTGGAAGAGCTTGGTCATCTCCTTCTCTTCTTGGTGATTAAGGTTACTCAGATTCACCTCCTTTTGCACAGATGTGCAGACAATCTTTTCTTCCACATCAGAGCTACTTTCAACCTGATTGCTCGAATATGTGGTGGCTAGAAGGTTCTTTTTCTTTTCATCCTTTTTGCGATTCTTTGGGTTCAACTATGGGTGTAGTTTCCAACACTTTTCCTCAGTGTGGCCATCAATGTTGCAATGATTGTAATGGTTGCTAGGATCCTTACACTAATGTGCAGTGGTTGCTGTCTTCTTATCTTTTCCCCCTTTCCACTTCTTCTTCCCCTCCTTGGAAGCTTCTTGGTGATCTTTCTGCTAGAAACTGCTTGGCTGCTCTTTCTTTTGGCCTATGTTTTCCAAGTACTGTTCCTGTACACATGCCTCATCCATTGTCCTTGTCTTGAAAAGCATCATCTGCTTTTCGCAGATGGCTATGTAGACCCCCTAGATACTTGAGTACATCTGGGTTCTTCAGAGAGATACACCAAGATGATGGCCATCTTCTTGAACTCGGTGGTGTACTCTTGTACACTGTCTCTGGCTCTGCTTGAAGTAGTGCCATCGGATCCATTAGTCCTCTACATACCTGATAGGGTAGAATTGAGATTTGATGAGGGTTTTGAAGTCCTCCCACCTAGTTACTGGTAGATCACCCTCTAGCCTAAGTGTTTCCGTATGGCTGTCCCACCAGGTTAAAGCATGGCCCTCTAACTTCAATCTAACAAATGAAATCTTTTGCTCTTCATCTATATGGTGAACGCTAAAATAAACTTCTAGTTGTTGCAACCAATGATTCAGTTTTAATGCATCGATCTCACCTTGGTATGGCTTTATGTCCACTTTCGCTTCCATCTTGAATAGGGACTATGAAGGGTTAACGACACTCAAACTTGACTGCTCTTTCTCAAATTCTTTTCGCGACTCCTTTCCTGGGTATTCCCGATCTCTTGATTTCCCCTCCGATCTGATCTTCGAGTTAGAGACTCCATCATCTTCGAACAGTCCGAGCGCTTGCTAGAGCCGCCATGAGGAGGTTCATATTGCGGTTGATATCTGTTACATGTGCTTCCAACCTCTCAAATCTCTCTTCTGTTGGATCTCGAGGGTTGTTAGATTCGAGAATATTTAGTTACTGATTTTCTGCATATGCATGAAATAGATAAAATGCCGAAAATAGAGAACAATAAAATACAATCACACACCATCCACAAAATAACACAAATATTTGCT
>SNQJ01S0028397.1:56612-72096 GCA_010110895.2 Picea sitchensis
GAAGAGGGTCTATCTTGATCCACAACTCAAAGTAATAATGAAGGTGGCCCCTACCCAAAGATAATCTACAAACATACCTAATCAAAAGATGTAGAGTGCATAATGTGCTTATCTTGAAGGTAAATGACACAAGATGAAGATGAGGGACAGGGAAAGTTCAAAGAACCAAAACTTACATTTACAAGACACCATACCTTCTCAGCCTCTCTGTTCAGTGAATAAAAGACCTTTGTCAGCCATCATGTTCTGGGAGTGAATGAGAGATGAGAGCTCCTGTACCCAAATAATTACCAGATTGCTTGCCAATAATGTGCCTTCATCGCTGGCTGGTCAAGGTGTTAAAACAGGTTCTAAAAGATTCATTTACAGCCAATAAACATTCTGTTTGCTGCCAATGAGTGTCCAGAACGTCACCTTTCTTGCTGTAGCCGTTAATGAATCAGATCTGAGGTAAGATAAAAGACATCTGCTTTTGCAATGTGCAGATCTGACCCTTTGGCATCCATAACAGGGACCACAATTCACTGATCATTTGATTTGTCTTCCTCTATCAATACACCATCACAAGCTGCATACAATTTCATGGGTGGAGCAGAACATTGTCTTAAGCTTGAATCTCTGTAAATACACAGATCTATATATTTGAACTCAATCTGATGGACAACTCGAAGCTACAGGATAGCAGACAACTGCATATGATGCTTTGCAGGTCTCAATTTGGGCGATCTAGGACATGTATTAATACGTGTTTTTTCTTTTTAGCAATTGAGTAGACACAGGTCGGCCCTAGTTTGGCATTTCCTGGACAAGTCGGCCCAGCCCTTTTTGCTTGAAAAAGGGTCGGCTGGCCCCTTCCCCAAAATTTAGAATATTTCACCCAGATCGATCTGAAATTCAGGGATAGAATCAAGGCTTGAAAAACCAGTCTTCATATCTTGGAAACTCTGTAGTCTTGGCTGTAAGTTCCCTAAAGAATTTTTGCTGGAGTCATAACTGTGTTCCCTTAACCAAACTGAGATTCAGATCTGAAGACATAGGAAAATGGGTAGCCTATCTGCTTCATGAGATCTGGTAATAGGCTGCTAGTGTGTTTTGTAAATAAACAAGACCATATGAATTATTCACTGCCACAAAGTATGTCCTGAAACATTGTTTTCTTTTAATGTCTCTACTTGATCCTTCTTCAGTATCCCTCATTGCTGGAATAATAAGTGACAGATATATATGTGTATGTGCTGCTGCTAATAATCCCCGAACCTGTGTGCAAGCACTAAATTATATTTCCTTTGAGGACTCTGAGCAGGCTTACTAGTACTAAGACGAGACTTCCATTGCCCAACGACTGTATCTTCTTCATACCCTGTTACTGTTGGTTGATATGATGATATCTGGATCCATTGATACTCTGTTTCTTAATTCCGAACTGTAGGTGGTATCGTTACACCAGGATGCCCTCAAATTCTCATTTATCAGTGAACAATCTTCTCAAATGACTCATAAGCAGGCCAGAACTCAAACATGGTTCCTCATGATCAAGAGTTATAGCTATTCACACAACCATAAAACCCCAGGGCGCTCAAAATACTACAAGGGGGTCAGTTCTCTAGAGAATTAATTTTCTATCACATCAGATATTATTATAGGAGCAGGATAGACATCTTAAATACATGGGCGCTCCATCACAAAACCGAATGCAAGGAACTAGCACCATCATATGATAAGGTGATCCATATGCATTGAACGTAATCAAATAGATTAACCATTGAGCATCAAATATAAGCAGCATCAACCACCTAGTCCATCAACATCCAGGATCTCATGCACCATCTCAAGCGAAAAAAATAGAAGCATCACCCATGTAGATCATCCACATGTGCGATGAGAATCACACTTGTTAACATTTATACAATATTGAGGGCTAACAATACCATTGGAGTTTTCTTTCCCAGAAGCATCAGTTGCAAAAGGAATCGTAATATATGCAACTTAGAAGATTAATGCTGGTATAACCATGTTGTCTGTCTGGTTAAGCATGCCATCAAATCCCTTGAATGTTGCAATCCATATAATTTGTCATCACTTGTCTTCAACTAAATATAGTCAGATTCGATCCAATATAATTTTTTTTGGTTTTGCATCTTTGACAGCTTGTGTATGTTTTGATTGGATTCACTTTTAAATGATCTATAATCTTACAATGCAACCATTATTCAGATGTAAATATTACATGCTGCAGTCTCTTTTTTCTGCATCACCAAAGTAGTTATTTGTATAAGGTTTCATACATCCTTTATTCACCACGATAATACTTGTTGGATACTTATTGAAGCACTCTGAACTGCAGAATTTGATGCTTTAACTGGATGCAAGCTTTCAGCCATAGATATTGGGGCACCAGTTGTACGAATGGCGTACAGTCCAGCAGGTGGCCATATTGTGATTGCAGTGCTCGAGGTTGGTAGTTATTTGTCCAATTTGAAACATCAATGTTGCTTCTAATAATATTTTCTTTATAGTTTTTCAAAATTTTATTTGGCAACACTTCCTTCAAAGGAACAGCCAAACTATTTTAGTGTGTAAGTTCTACATAAGTATAATTTGAAGTCAATAACTGAATGACCGTGACACACTTGTAAAAAGTTAGAGATTATTGATTTTTGGTTATTCAAGGAGAAATATTTTGGGTGGCACTTGCTTACTAGAATTTGTATTTATAGGAGAAATATTTTGGGTGGCACTTGCTTACTAGAATTTATATTTTTTGAATCTGAAATCTCAAGAAAATATTATCATAACAGTTTGTTCCAAATATCACAGTGCAATTCATCTGTAAAAAACTGTACTTATGTACCTTCACTTCCCAGAAAATAAATAATTTGTTTGTATTTTAAGTAAAGAATAGGGTTTTAAACACAGATGGCCACACAATTAATAAACTAACTTAAACATTATTATACTTTCACAATGCCTATTGCGTTATCCATGCATCAAGACTCTCAGATATAAAATCTGTTTGGCATCCACCTGCCATACCTTGGGAAAAATAACATGTTAGCTTTTGGGGTTACTCAAAAGTGTTTTCACATAGCTAGGAGAGCGCTAGGCACTTGAAAGAGGGCACTTAGCTTTAAGAGTCCGGGACCATGCAACATACACCTTGGAGGTTGGATACTTGACTTGAGGATGCTAGGGTCGAGGAGCATACATCATGGAGGTTGGTTGTGAACCCAAACACATGTCGAGGAGAAGCATTGCAGCAAGTAACTATCTTGGCACACATGTTGAGGAGCACTAGGCACAAGAAGACATGTGGCACACAACTAGAGGAGGAGCACCTTGCATGGGGACACTTGGAGAACAAACCACCACGTAAGAGGAAGTATTGGGCTAATAGTGTGTTGGATGGTGCACCATCTTGGAGGAGGGGCATTGGGCCCAAAGGGGCATCATGCTTGTAGGGTGCACCCCTTTGGCATTGGGTAAAACTGTAGTGTGGCACCTGTCATCCTTGTATTATAGAGTGCTCCATGTGGGGCTGCCATGTTGATGGTTTAAGGTTATTTGTGTTGTGGACCTAGTCCGCCTTATTTATTGTTGGCTTCACACACCTATTATATATTAAGGGAGGAGAATGTTTTTTCATTACTCACTATTGATGTACTCATTATTCTATCTTTATAATTGTCTTGGAGAAGTTTTGTAGGGGGCAAGACCCAAGGATTGCGATGTAAACCCTAGAAGAGACATGAAGATGAATGATAGCTCTAGGGATGAGTTTGGGTCTTAGCACTTTGTGATACAAGAGGTCAAGATCTAAGGTTTGTGTGATGTAAACCTTAGAGCAAGAACATGGAGCACTAGAGAAGTCTTGGAGCTTGGTGTGATGCTTGGCTTGAAGAAGACTTGGAGCTTATGTTGATGTACTCTTGACATTCCATTGTAACATTCTCTGTGAGTCTTGGTGCTTGTGTAATGTAAGAGAAGACATAGGGTTTGTGGGATTCAAGCCCTAGGATGGACAAGAAGCATGGTAGAAGATAGTTCATTAGGTCATTGTATCTTGTTGGTGAACATGTCTTGAGTCTTTGTACTTGTGTTGATGCAAGGGAGGAAGTTACTAGGGTTTGTGAGAGGCAAAACCTAGAGAAGATTTGAAATACTAGGGTTGATGTCCTTGTGTGAGAAGGACCTAGGGTCTGAGGGTTTGTGGCAAAGAAACCTTAGAGGAGACTTGGAGAGCTTATGTGAGGCAAACTTGGGGAAATATTTAGGGTGGACTTATTGGTGTTGATACTAGGTTGTTGTTGAGCCGTTGGAGTGGCTAGTAGTAGCTTGGTGTGATGTCTTGCTAGGCCATATTTGCTGGTTAGAGTTTGTTGTTAATGGTGGATGCCCTAGCTAGGGTTTGGGTGCATTGGAGAGTCCTAGCTTGCGATAAGCTTGAAGGACAATCTTGTACCAGCTTGTGATAAGTTGTTGGTATGTACTTGTAACTTCATTTGTTGTATATAAAAGTGTATTTTTCTATCCAAACCCTTGTGTACTTGTTGGGCCCTTCGTTTTTGGGAATGCTTTAATTTTGGGGAAAAGCGCCGCAGCCTAACTGAAAGATGATGAGCAACGTAAGGAGTCAAAAGTGTCACAAGCTAGTTGGAGGATTACGAGTAGCGGAATCAAACTGCGGGCTAACTGAAAGTGTAAAAGCGAAAGAAGCAGTCAAAAGCGCAATGCAGTAGTTGGAAAAGCAGCAAGAGTATCGCATGCCAGCGAAAAGCCGAGAGGATAGCGGAAGAAAGAATCTAAGAAGCAACAAAGGGAAAAGTATAAATAAGAAGGCAAGGCGACGAGGAAGAGGTTAATGAATGAGTGCATAGGAGACATGTACTATCATTACTATTGTTAGGGTTGGGATCAAATTGTCATAGTCATGATATCATATTGTAATGGTCTTTGAGTCTGTAATGGGTATTTGGGACTAGATTTCATCGCGCAAGTTACTGCATGAGAAATATGTTTATTGTATGACAATTGAAGGAGATGTTGCTAATATAATGGAATGATTTGGGCCCTAAACATTTCTGTTTCTATCCTCGTTCATGTTAATCTGTTATACTGTGCATGGACCTTTGTATATGTTGTGCAATTATTTCCATTCTGTCTATCTAATACTTGATCACTATTGCTGCATGTCTGTGGGGTTTGATATATGAATCTAAGGAGTGCAAACTAGATTTGATGTCGCGTTTCTTTTAGCTCACTTCATCACACATGTCTCGGCTACGCTTCAGGTGAGACCTCCTTCCCTTGCGGAAGGTTGAATATGCCAACGTACCTAGACTACAACAGTGCCTTTGTTGGTAACCTCCGAGAACCCTGGTCTCGATTTTGCGCCAAGAATACTTTCAGATCTGATTTTCAGCTTATGTTCTCATGGTGATTGAGTAGTTTCTAGTGTTGGTTATGTATGTTGATTTAACATAACAATGAGCAGGCCTTGTTGGGAGATATGACAAATAAATAGAAGCTAAGAGAGCAAATTTGTGGGTGTAACAAATTTGTTGTTTATTAGTTATTTTTAGATTTGTTATATGTTCGAGATTGTGCCCTTAGTGATGGAAATCTAGTTCCCTTGAAGTACATTGTTTCGGTGTTTATTTTCTTGGGTTGCCTTATGTATTTGGTTGGACATAAATAAAATATATGCCGCTATAATCAATATATCAGATTCATCTATAATGCTGAAAGTTCGTGGGAAATAAGGTTCGGGAAACCTCAAGCAAGTGAGGTGAAATTTATGAATTTGTCTTTAGCACATAGTTTTGAAATTTCCACATGGGATCAAAGCTGATTTGACTAAGATTGGCTTCTTGTTGATTTGAAGGTCGAATATTTAAGTTGTTGAGCCTGAGAGAGGTTGTTGGGTGGTGAAACCCTAGTGTGCTTGAGATGAACACTTACACTGGTGAAGGGTTTGATGGGTTGAAACCTTAGTCACTCTTGCGATGAGAATGTGTCTTCACTTGTTATAGGTGGAAGATCCATGGATGGCTGGTATGCGATTTATTTTTAGGGGTGTGATGCCCAAGAGGACCTATGATAGGTAGTTGATTTGTTCTCGTGAATGCCCTTGTTTGGAGTGGATTAATGCCTATGATATGATATGCATGCTTAATCATTTGATTGGTTGGCTGATTTTTGGAGTCTAGAAAGGGTTGATTCATTTTTTATAGATTGATGGTTATTGGCTAATCTGTTTTGGTTGAGTTGTGACTCAAGGGTTTACAAGGATGGAAACCTTGTTCAGTTTTAGTGATTGTGGAGGGAGCTTCAAGCGTTACCCCTTGGGGATAGCATTGGTTGTACATCTTGTGCATTCTACTTATGGAGAGATTGATCATAGATGTGATAGCTAGTGTGACGCTAAGCTATTGATAAATTTGAGTAGGTCATCTTATGCATTTTTATTATGTAGAGATTGTACTTTGTACCTTATCTTGGAGAGTTGATCTTTTTATGTTGTATTCTTCATATGTGGTTATACTTTGTAATCTTGTCTTGGAGTGTTATAGTTTTGGGAAAGCCCTAGGAAGAAAAAGGACCACTAGGGTTTGGGTTTACCCTAGTAGAGAAAAGGAGCAATTAGCATTGAAGAAGGTTGTGGAAGACAAACTTGGAGATAGTTTCAAAACCTATGGTAGTGGAATTAGTGATTGACTCCAACTTTGCAATGAATGGGAGTAGTCCTATGGTAGTGGAATTAGTGATTGATTCCAAGTTTGCAGTGGATGGGAGTAGTGATGGGTACTAGTGATAGGGTTCTTGGATTCTCTTAGGAAGAGGGAGTTGACCTTGCATTTCTCTCACTTAAGGATTCTTTCAGAAAGAGGAAGGTGGCCTTGTTGAGGTTGTTTCTTTAGTTGATGGAGCTTTATAGGTGCATGAGAGGGATTATCTTGTTCACAATTTGATGATAACCCTTTATGGGTTGTTGTTACTTTTACCACGAGCTTGCTATTTCAAGATTGATGAGCTAAGATGGATGCAAATTTTTATTTTGTGTCTTTGATAGATATGATCCACTTGTATTTGTCTTTTTGGAGCTGTGATTATCTTTGTGATGTCCTGAACAACTCTTGATGTAGTGCCAAAATATTTTTGCTTCTGATGTTCACTTTAGGGATGTTGAAGTTTTGACATGTTATTGCTGATGTCTTTCTTGTTCTAAAGTGATTTTAGAGTTCTACATGAAGAAGTGACCCAGGGTTATGTTCCTTCAGTTTTAGAAAAGGCCATTGTTCTTTTGGAACTCCTACTAGAGGGGAAATTTGAGATGAAGAGGGAGTAACTTGGTTTGATGTTGTAAACCAAGTTACTTTGATTTTGTTACCCTTGCATGTTCACCATTTGGAGGTTGAGTTACATATTGCTTGGTTGATTACTTGGAGAAAGATAGACCTTTGTGAGTAGTGATTGCTTGGATGATGAGGTGTGCAGACTTGTACTTGTGGGAGTAACTCTCACAAATCCTTTTAGAGTAGGTATGCTATTGATGCCATGATGGAGGAATATTCTTCCAGTGTTATGGAGGCACATGGTTTACAGGTTGCGGATTTATAGAGAGTTGATTGGTGTTACAAAAAACACTTTTCTCATAAAGAGAGAGTGTTAGCTTTTGGGGTTACTCCAAAAGTGTTTTCACCTATCTAGGAGAGTGCTAGGTCTCTTAGGCCCTTGGTGATGCTTGATGGACTTATGGATGGCTCAGTTTGAGTGGATCCTTGACTTTGGATAAAATGTTAGCATAGTGCACTTACCTCGGAGGTTGTTATCCTAATTGGCACAATGATTATACTATTGGGTGCACACAATGGGGGAATCAATGGATTGATTAGGAGAGGTATCTACCTGGGAGGATGAGCGCTAGACACTTGGAGGAGGCGACTTAGCTCGAAGAGAATGGGAGCATGTCGCATACACCTTGGAGGTTAGATAATTGACTTGAGGATGCGAGGTTTGAGGGGCATACTTCATGGAGTTTGGTTGTGGACTCAAACACATATGTTGAGGGGAAGCATTGGAGCAAGTAAACTATCTTGGCACACATGCTAAGGAACGTTGGGAACAAGAGAACATGTGGTATACAAATAGAGGAGCACCTTGCACGAGGACACTTAGAGAATGAACCACCATGTATAAGAGGGAGTGTTGGTCTAACAGTTTGTTGGATAGCGCACCATCTTGGAGGAGGGGCGTTGGGACCAAAGGGGCATCATGATTGGGGGGCACGCTACCTTTGGGTTGGGTAAAACCCAAATGTGACACTTGTCATGCTTGTATTATAGATTGCTCCATGTGGGTTTCCATATTGACTTAGGTTTAAGGTTAAATAATGTTGTTGACCTAGTCCACCTTATCTATTGTTGGCCTCCCTCACCTATTCTATATAAATGGAGAAAGAGCCTTTGTTATTACTCACTACTATTGTATTGATTATTCTATCTTTGTAATTGTCTTGGAGAAGTCTTGTGGGGAGTAAGAACTAGGGTTTGTCATGTAAACCCTAGAGGAGAGATGAAGATGAATGCTTATGCCAGGGATGAGCTTGGGTCTTAGCACTTGTGTGATTCAAGAGAAGAAGACCTAGGGTTTGTGTGATGTAAACCCTAAAGCAAGAAGATGGAGCGTTAGAGTTGTAGAGGAGTCTTGGAGCTTGGTGTGATGCTTGGCTTGAAGAAGACTTGGAACTTATGTTGATGTACTCTTGATATTCCATTGTAACACTGTCTAGAGGTCTTGGTAGTTGTATGATGCAAGAAAAGAAGGCCTAAGGTTTGTGGGATGCAAACCCTAGGATGGATAAGAATCATGGTAGAAAAGAGTTCACTAGACCATTGTATCTTGTAAGTGAACATGTCTTGAGTCTCTGTACTTGTGTTGATGCAAGGGAGGGAGGCACTAGGGTTTGAGAGGCAAAACCTAGAGAAGACTTGAATTGCTAGGGTTGATGTCCTTGTGAGAAGGACCTAGGGTTTGTGGCAAATAAACCCTAGAGGAGACTTGGAGCACTTTGCTTGGAGAGCTTGTGTGAAGCAAGCTCAGAGAAAGATTCAGGGTGGACTTGTTGGTTTTGATGCTAGCTTGTTGTTGAGCCTTTGGAGTGGCGAGGAGTAGTTTGGTGTGATGGTTTGCTAGGCCGTATTTGTTGGTTAGGGTTTATTGTTGATGGTGGATGCCCTGGCTGGGGTTTGGATGCATTGGAGAGTATTAGCTTGTGATAAGTTTGAAGGCCAATCTTGTACCAGCTTGTGATAAGCTATTGTTCTGTACTTCTAACTTCATTTGTTGTATATATGAAGTGTGTGCTGCTGTCCAAATTTTGTGTACTTGCGGATCTGATTTTCAGCTTATGTTCTCATGGTGGAGTAGTTTCTAGTGCTGGGTATGTACGCTGATTTAACATAACGTTAAGCAGATTTTGTTGAGTGATTTGACAATTAAATTGAAGCTAAGAGGGCAGATTTTTTGTTGTCACAGATCTGTTGTTTTAAAGTTATTTTCAGATCTGTTATATATTGGAGACTATGCCCTTGGGGTTGGAAATTTGGTTCCCTTGAAGTGCATTTTCGGTGTTTATTTTCTTTGTCACAATTTTTTAAAATTTCCACATAGCACAACATGGAGAGGATAAACTATGAGAGGAGAAAGGTAAAAGGAGAATGGGAAGAAGAGGTAGAAAACGAGAGAATATAAAGGGAGTAAATTGGAAGATGAAAAATGAGATAATAAGAAGAATATATTAAATTTCAAAACAACGATAGGTGAAAGAAAGAGCACACTCCCGGGTTTTGAAATTTAATTTTCTCATTCCTTTACAATACAATGCATATACAATACAAAACATTTTGCAATCCATTCTGATCTAATCTAATATAATCTTAGTTGACCGTGGTGCATATGCTTTTCACTAGTTTTCAAGATTGCATATTCTTCTTGATATTTTTAAAGGCTGTTATAAAATGATTCAAGATTCTATGTAAACTAGCAAGATCGATCCATTGAGGAGTTATCAACTAGTTGGAGGGAGGATGCCTAGGGTTTGTATCTCTTCCTTCTTCCCTAAAACGATTTGGTAAGTGCTTATCGTTTGTCTTGATTAATTTATACTCCTTGTCAAGGGCTTTAAGTATTCTTTTCAAGTCTTTTGTTGATCTTGTTGGTGAAGGCTATTCCCTTGGGGAAACCCTTCTTTTAGGGCCTTAGTTTTCATGGTTTGTTTTGATTAGACAAGAGACTACTAGCCTTGTGGCCTTAGTCTCATTCTAATCCATAAATGTGGATAACCAATTCTTATATGGGCATACTTCTTCACCCCACGTGACTTAAGTGAAGACGAGGCTTTGAGCTTCACTCCCAACAACCAACCATTAAAACCTTAAAAATTCAATTCTTTTTTTTCATGTTATATAAAATATAAAATTACAAAAAAAATACAAAAGATAAATTGTCAAAAATATTTATTTCATTGTCTAGTGCAAAGTTAACTGTTTACTTTCATTTTCTAAACATTTTCATCCGCGGGTTTATGCTTCATTGTTAATTTCTAACTCTAAGAAGACAAATCGACCTTATTAGCATTGTGTTTCAAGGTTATATCTATAATGTTCTGTGGCTAATTTAAGGTGTTTACTCATTCTGGAAATTAAACTACAGCAAAAGAAATCAGAATTTGTGAAACCTTAAAGCTAGGGTTTGACCCTAAAAGGTGAAATCTAACCCTAACCTAGCTTCTATTTCACTTGTGGATTGTTTATAAAGTTTATCTAACACATTCTAACGATGAAATTCATCTCCTAAGCGGTTCATTGTTGTTACATTTCATTTTGGATATTTTTGGTAAAACCCTAGGGGGATTCACCACCATTTTGAGTTAATTTCATGGTTATTATTCATTTTTTCTTGCATTTAATCATTGCTAGGCTGTTTTTGCATGGTTTATTCATTTCCCTAGCTAAAGTACCCAAGGTTCATCATTCTAAGTGCTTTTAGGCACTCTTGGGGTGCTTTTCTTCACCCAAAATCTGCATTTTTTTATTATCATATATCAGATTCTAGAATTGTTGGACAGCAGCAAGCTAGTCCATTTTACAACATACAAACCAGGTATAACTAAGGTGTATCATTCACTCTTAATGTGTGTAAGTAGATCTCACTCTTGAGCGGTTAAAGGTACATTTTCTCTTCATTTAGAGAGTGATTTCTTAGTGCTGATTTATATTTTTGCTGTAACATATTTATTTCAGTTCTCAACACTTTTATTATTAGTTCCTAACCCTCTATGTATTCTAGTAGTTATTGCCCTAACTTTGGGTGGAATATCTTTAAGGCATTTGCTACTAAGGTACTGGTCTACCCAACGTATATTGAGGTGTGTAGTTGGAAGTGACTTGTAATATACAGTTGTTTCTAAGGATTGGGATACTCCTCGTGGCTTCAAGGAGTTGGCCTAAAGTGAAGGGGAGATTGTGCTAAGGTGACAATGGTGCTTTTCCTGTGTYGTGCTTACCAACCATTTGTTTGGGTAGAAACATTTTTTGGCGCTGTTGCTGGGGAGGACCTTGTGGGTTCATTTCAGGCTTTGAGGACATTGTATCGCTAGGTTGGGTAAGTTATTTGAATTGTATCTTGATGAGAATATTGTTATTACTAACTTGATTGTCTCATTTGGTGACTCCATCGAATTGAAATACAACAAAAAGGTACCCTACAAGAAGGAATGCCCAAGGTATACTTTATCTGGTTCCTGAACCTAAGCATGTTTATCATCGAAGGAAGCATAGACTCTAGGCAAGGGAAGTAAATAATTGTTTAGGATTTGAAACTATATATGATATAAGAAGATTATTTCTTGATTCAAGTCCACTAACTCAAATGGTTGCTTCGTGGTTGACAGATACTTTCAAACCATTTGATTTTTCTAACATTGCAGGTTATCCTCATGATATGCCATCTTCTTTGGAGAAATTCCCAACATTCCATGGTGATAATGCTATTGGTGAAAGAGAGCATTGGATGCATTCATGGAATGTATCACCGATGTGGGAATTTGTAATTTAGATATTTTATTCAAATGCTTTCCTCTATCATTGAAAAAGGATGCTAGGAAGTGGTTTTTATCATTATCTGATAATTGCATTGATTCCTTGCAAGCATGCTAGAAAGTTTTCTTTGAGAAATGGTTGGAAAAGAAAGATGTTCCGTTTTTTTTAAGTGCTTTGACTAACATTAAGAGAAATGAAAATGAAACCATTGATAAATTTGACAAGATTGTGCAGGATATTCCTCAGACTAATCAACCAACTGTAGATACAATCTTATTGTACTACCTGAATGCCTTTCAGGGGAATTTCAGTTTTTTCCTCCATAGTCCCAACCCTATAACTCTCGCCATTGCCAAGATCAATTGGAAGACTATTGATGAACATTGGAATCACTCAAGGAAGCCTGATGTACTAAGCCAACCCAAGGTCAACACTGATCAGAAGCCGAAAGCAACTCCTTCCACAGGTCCCACAGGTCCCACTCTTGATGCCTGTTAACTTTTGGTAGCTCGGGAGGTACCCCACATGTTGTGTCTTGTATGCGGGAATAACCTCATATTTACATTACTTGGCACTTGACTTTGTAATAGGCTTTTATAAAGTTGTAATAAAGTGGCTCCTATATTAAAGTGACTTTTTATAAAGTAGCTTTCTAATATTAAAGTGACTTTATTTCATAAAGTGCACTTATGTTATAAAGTGAAATTGTACTTTAATATTTTAAGTGATTTATTTTGGAGGGAATGAATCATGTCCCTTGATCTTGTAAAGGCAAGATCAGATCCTGGCCATTTGATCTAGGGATGGGGAAGGTGAAAAGACATTTAGATGTGAAAAGTCATTTTCAACTTTAAGAGTAAACCTAGGGCAGTGTGCAAGACATGTTTTCGAGAGAATTTTTGAGAGATAGCTTGAAGAGGAAAGGGTAGCAAAACTGGATGCTTTTCCCAAGGGAGATTGGGCACAAATCCCAAGATATTTTGCTGTGAGGAAGTGTTGGAGCTTGCTGTTGATTGGGAGGCCATACTGTACGGATCCGTACAGTCCATACAATAGAGGAAAATGTCACTGTTTTTGAGGCAGCCTTGCTGCACGCAAACCGAGGCACATGTTTGGTATTTTCCTTTGCTGCCAGGGGCGATTTTTGGTACTGTCCATACAATAGGGATGCAACACAATTTTCTGTGTGCTGTTCAGCTAGGCCGTACAAGCCGTACAACTCTTTGGGCACGTTTTCCAAGACAACAGATTGTGGGGGCAGTTTTGTGTGGCTGTAAGTGTTTTCTCTTGCTGGAAAATTGTATTTCTGTTGCTGATATAACTTTCCTGAAGCTGAATAAAATATCTCTCATTGGTTTTCCCCACATTGGGGTTTTTCCTGGCTGGTTGCCTAAATTTCTGAATGTGCACATGGATCTGTGACTGCTGTTCATTGTTGTTTTCCACTGCAAAAGTGCTTAGTAATGTGTGTTTCAGCGTATGAAGTATAACTGTGATGTGGGTTATTTTCATTTAAGACTGAAATCAATTTTTGCTAGGTGTATGACAAAATTATTTGTGCTGATTTTTTCATTTAAATTCCTACATGGTATCAGAGCTTGGGCTCTGAGTACTGTGAACAATGTTATATTTTGGCAGGGATAAAGGGGGAAACGTGGTAATTTGTTTTCCATAGGACAAAGATGGCTGCATGTATCGGATTTGAAGATCGGTTGGAAGGTATTTCCAACTATTTGCAGTGGAAGGTCAGGATGACTGCTGTTCTCAGGGAGAACAAACTATGGAACTTTGTCAGCATTGTGGTTATTATTCCCACTACTGATCATGTTGCCTTGGACATACATGACGTTAAGGAGGCTAGAGCACAGAGGATCATTCTGGATGGAGTAAAGGACTCACTCATTCCACATTTGGCTGAGAAGAAGACAACCAAAGAGATGCAGGATGCATTGAAAAATTTATACGAGGCTAAGAATGAAAACCGGAAGATGGCCTTGAAGGATAAAACTGCATGACACAAAGATGGCTAAGGGTGAGGGTGTTGCATCTTATCTTACCTGAATAACTTAAGTTAAGGATGTGTTAGCTACAGTAGGGGAGGTCATCTCAGAACCAGAGTTGGGAAGGATATCCTTGAAAGGCTTCACGAAGGAGTGGGATGTCTTCGTGAAGTGCGTGGTGGGTTAGGAGAATTTTCTAGATTGGAGCAGATTATGGGACAACTTCACTCAGGAGGAGATTTGGATGGGATCTCATAGTAGTGGACCAAAGGAAGACAAAGCTGATGAGGATGTTGCTCTTGCAACAAAGGGCAAAGGGAAGAAGAAAGGGAGTTCCGGGAAGGACTTGAGTAAAGTTAGATGTTATTGCTGCAACCAGTTGGGGCACCTTACTTCTTAGTGTCTTGAGAAGAAGAAGAAGATGAAAGAACATGAGGGGCCTGATACAACTGCAACAACAACTATGGAGGAATTTTCGTCCATCTTTGATGTGGAATTGTCTTTGGTTACTCTAGTATCCAGTGTCGGTAGTGTTGGATTTGTTCGTGATAGTAGATGGATTGTTGACAGTGGAGCCTCTTGTCACATGACAAGAATATGACGTATATTCCTTAGTATCACAGAGAGAGGTCCTGGTCGGCTGGTGGAGACTGAAGCAGGTATGGCACGAGTTGTACGTGGAAATGGAAGCATTAGATTTCGACTTGAGTATGGAGGACTCCTGGAGGTTGATGGAGTTCTGTTTGTTTCGGGGTTGAGGGTTGACCTGCTCTTGGTCTCAACCTTGAAAGATGCTGGATATTCTACATTGTTCAAGAGGGGACACAGGGAGGGAGGGGATCCGGTCGAACCACAACTAATTGGTGATCATATGGATAGGTTTTACATGGTACGAGGACAACCTACATGTTATGATTCAAAATCGAATGAGGAGCAGGAGGCTCTTGAGACCACAGTGGTACCAAGGGTTCAGTCTTGCATTCTGCGGGAAGAGAGTGTTGGCATGTTTTACAGGCAGCGTATGCTTGTCATTGATGGTAAGTACAACAACGATGATGGCTTGAGTACAGGAAGAATGTAACAGACGGGCACCAGAAGTATTTTGGGAAGACGTTGCAGAGCAAGCTCGATAAGATCAGAAGAGATAGTGCAGAGGATGGTTGGCATGCTTCACAGGCAGTATGTGCTTGTCACTGATGGCGAGATCAGAGTATGCAGAGTCGAACGCAGTGCTTAAGCTCGTGAGGAGAAGTGTCAGTGATCGTTGGATCCCATTTAAATTCCCGAAAGAAGGAGGACCGTCAGATCAGATTGTAGACAAGAACACACAGAAGAGGAGGACAGATCTCAGGCGTCAGATCTGAGCATAAGTTCCGACCATCGTTG
>SNQJ01S0028397.1:72106-99022 GCA_010110895.2 Picea sitchensis
TAACCATAAGTCACGAATTGCCAAATATAACAACAATTAAAAAAATTATATATATATTAAGTGGGATCAATAAGGTCACGTGGGTATCAATTGGTATTTTTTTTTTAAAAGAACGGAAAGAAATATGAAATATTTAACATATCGAGTATAGTTAAATTTATTATTAAAAGTAAAGCCTTTAATAAAAGGTGGAAGAGACACTATAAAGAATATTTTATTTCAAGTCTATCCTATATCAAAAAAGAGGGGTAATAATATTAAAAGAACTACAAGTGAAGCCAAAACATTAATATCTTAACGAATATAAAGTCAAAAGGGTCGTATTAAATCACTTTTCATTAAAGTGAAAAGTACATAAGTTTAAGGAAAAAGTGGAATTTTATTAAAGAAGTATAAAAATGTCAATTTCAAGAAGAAGAGGAATATTTAATAAAGAACTTTTTCGAAATCTGTGAATATAATATTAAGTACTTTTCACTAAAGTACAGTTAAAAGGCTTATTAAAAGAGTTTTCAAAGTAAAAGTTATAAGATATTAATTTTCCCATGAAAAGGTTTTTATAAGGGTTTATTACAAAAATATTCGAAGTTCCTAAAGAGTTCAAAAAGGACATAAAAAGAAAAAACAAAAGAAAAAAGAGCATATATAAATATATTCAATTGGGAATTATAAAAAGGGTTCATTCAAAGTTAAAGTAAAGGGAATATATTATTTATTCCACGTATATTAAGTTACAAAAAAAGGGGTTATTCTAGTAACTTTTATTTTCAAGGAAGTTATTAAAGAATTTTGAGAATCCCCATCCGAACGATTGATCATCAAACAATTCCGATAAAAGTAGATTTGGAATGGATCACTCCCTAGAAGATGCAACACATTAGTTTGGGAATTTGAAGGTTATATCATCTTGTTTCGGCGAGAGTCGCAACTACAAGCACAAAAGATTTGAGAAGACATCACGTGCCAGAACAAAAGTTAAAAGGGAAGCCTTTAAGTGATTATGCTTTGAGGACAAAGCATTTTTAAGGGGAAGGCACTGTTATGAACATAAATATACATATAAAATAGATATTAATAACATAATAAGTAAATGATAATTATTAATTATGAAATATTATTTAATAATGAAAGGACATGTCTCAAAGGACATGACTATTGGTTAAGGGCACCCCTGCGTGGGTATATAAGTGAGCCCTCATTCTCATTGTAATCATCTCATATTTTTATATACATTTATATATATTAATTATTGTCCTTATGAATATCTTTATATTCCAAATATTTTGGATATTTACATAGTGAACCAGGTTGGTTCACCACATACTTCTTGAGTGTTTCTTTGATAGACATGACAAGTATAAAAACAAAAATGAGATGATTAAGCCTGATGAATATGATATTAGTTTTTGTAGCTCGAAGGTACTTCTGCTTTGGCGGTGCCCAACATGCAGAAGTGATCGAGCAAATGTCTCTCTCTAGTGACTTGACTTTATAAAGTTAAGTGGGGTCTTTTATTATTTAATGACTAAAAGTGACTTTATAAAGTTTGGGTCACTTAAGTGATTTAAGTCAATTCAATGAAAGATTAAGTCACGTCCATTGCTCTTGTGGAGCAAGATTGAATCTCAGCCATTGAGATCTAGGGTTAGGGTAGTTACTCATTCATGAGTAAATAAAAGGAGCATTTGAGAGAGGGTTGCACTTTTCAAGAGAGATTGAGAGGGAAAGTGAAGAGGCACTTTTCCAAGAAAGATTGAGCTGGAAGAAAGGGTGAAGAAGCAGCAAGAGTGGGGCACATATCTCAAGGGAAAGAGAGGGCACTCATCCCAAGGAAATATTCAACATTAAATCAGTCCGTACAGTAGAACATTAATGCAGATCGTACATCCATTAATGACAACGCCGCACAACATACTTTGGCACTGAAATCGATGCACTTTGGGTGCAGATTTTGAGACAATTGCATGGATTTCAAGGCACCTTGAGCTGCTGTAAATCCTTACTGTCCGTACCAGAAAGTATTGTAGCTGGGCGCTGTTTTTGAAGGTGCTGTTACAACAGTTAAAGAGTGACAGGCCGTACAATTTGACTGTTCTTGCTGCACACAAATCAAGGTGTTAGTTTGGCACAGATTTCTAGAAGTTTGGACTGTGTATTTCAGACAAGTACAGTGATTTTAATATGCTGAAAGGTACTGCTGTAATTTCTGAATATTATTCTTCATGAGGTCACAATAAATAATTTCTCTTGGCTGGTTTTCCCTTCAGGGTTTTTCCAGGGGCATTGCCCGAATATCTACTTGTCAAATGTATGGTTGAATGCTGTCTATTGTTCATTTATTTCTGCTGCTAAGTTTCAGATTACTTAGTCATTTGTATTTCTGCTCATAAACTACTATTGAATGCTAGTTGTTTACTGCATTACTGTTAAAGCTTTATTGGAGGTTGAAATCAAAGTTTGATTGAATGTTTGATGAAAGTCACTATAAATTCAACATGGTATCAGAGCTTGGGCTCTGAGGTTCAGTGGACAAGAGTTTGGCACTTGGATAACAATGACTTGTAGGGGTTTTTGCTAGGAAGAAGAAGGGAAAAAAATTCTTGGTCAGTTGGAATAAGAATGGCTTCCAGTATCAGGTACAAGGATAGGTTGGAGGGGATCTCTAACTACCTGCAATGGAAGGTGAGGATTGCAGTTGTTCTCAGGGAGAACAAGCTATGGAATTTTGTGAGTACCACAGTGAAAGTGCCTTCATCAGATCCCATTGCCCTAGATCTCCATGAGGTGAAGGAAGCAAGTGCACATAGGATAATCTTGGATGGAGTGAGAGACCACCTAATCCCATATTTGATTGAGAAGCTGACAGCCAAGGTGATGAGGGATGCACTGATAAAATTATACGAGAACAAGAACGAGAATATGAAGATGGCCCTAAGGGAGAAGCTCCACAACACTAGGATGGCCAAGGGAGAGAATGTGGCCTCATATCTAACCTGGATCAGGCAGGTGAAGGATGAGTTGTGYGATGTTGGTGAGACYGTTCCAGCCTCAGAGTTGGTGCGCATAGCCCTGAAGGGCTTCACCAAAGAGTGGGATGTGTTCGTGAAGTGTGTGGTGGGTAAAGAGAACTTTCYCCCTTGGGATAGTCTGTGGAATGATTTTACTTAGGAGGAGATTCGAGAGGGTTCTTAGAGTAGAGATCAGGAGAAGGYAGAGGGTGGTGCAGGYTAGGAGAATGTTTCTCTTGTGGGAAAGAGCAAAGACAAGAAGAAGGACACGAGCAAAGTGAAATCCTTTGGATGTCATTAGACTGACCATTACACTAGTCAATGTTTGAACAAGAAGAAGAGCAAGAAGGATCCAGAGGTATCAACATCAATTGAGGTTGCTGAGTTTACTGAGAAGTCCGAGAAGAAATTTTCTCTGATGACTTGTCTTTTAGGCAATAGTTGTCTAGTGTGCGAGGACATTGAAGCATGGTTTGTGGATAGTGGTGCATCTCAACATATGATAGGAACGAGGTCTGCATTCCATAGTTTTTACAGGGAGAGACTCCGACTGCTATGTGGGTTGTGGGGATAGCATCAAACATGCAGTGAAAGCGGTTGGATGCGTGAGATTCCAACTAGAGTTAGGAGGTTTTTTGGAGTTGGCCGAGGTGTTGTTTGTTCCAGAGTTGCCAGTAAGTTTACTCTCAGTGTCAGCTTTGGAGGTTGAAGGATGTGGAGTTGTGTTCTTCTGTGGACTGGTGTTTCTATGTCCAAAGGGAGCTACTCCAAACACCGCAATAGTACTTGGTGTCAAGTATGAGAGGTTATACAGGACCCAGGTTACTGGGATAGCCTGTGGTTGGATCCAATGGATTCTTTGATTCAGAGTCAACGTCAGTACCAGAGACTGGTGGTTGTGAGGCTTCTTCCAGTACAGTGAGGAGACTTAGTTGGTATGAGATGACACAGTTGGATGCTCAGGAGAGTGAGTAGACTCCTAGGGGCATGTCTTGGATGGACAGGTCTGCACATCAAAGTTCAATGCAGGTAGCAGCAGGGGCTTCCAGTTAACAGGGAGCAAAGGCTTCTAGTTCAGAGGGAGCAACTACAACAACATATGAGATGATGGGGTTGGAGAAAGATCTCGATTGAGGTTCCAGAAGTACCTCCTTGGCTAAGAGGGAGTGTTAGTTTTTGTAGCTCGGAGGTACTTCTGCATTGGCAGTGCCCAACAAGCAGAAGTGACCGAGCAAATGTCTCTCTCTAGTGACTTGACTTTATAAAGTGATTTTATAAAGTTAAGTGGGGTCTTTTATTATTTAATGAGTAAAAGTGACTTTATAAAGTTTGGGTCACTTAAGTGATTTAAGTGAACTCAATGAAAGATTAAGTCATGTCCGTTGATCTTGTGGAGCAAGATTGAATCTCAACCATTGAGATCTAGGGTTAGGGTAGTTACTCATTAATGAGTAAATAAAAGGAGCATTTGAGAGAGTGGGGCGCACTTTTCAAGAGAGATTGAGAGGGAAAGTGAAGAGGCACTTTTCCAAGAAAGATTGAGCTGGAAGAAAGGGTGAAGAATCAACAATAGTGGGGCACATATCTCAAGGGAAAGAGAGGGCACGCATCCCAAGGAAAGATTTAACATTAAATCAGTCCGTACAATAGAACATTAATGCAGACTGTACAACCATTAATGACAACATTGTACAACATCCTTTGGCATTGAAATCAATGCACTTTGGGTGCATATTTTGAGACAGAGTTGCACGGATTAGGAGGCACCTTGAGCTACTGTAAATCCTTACTGTCCGTACTTGAAAGTACTATAGTTGGGCATTGTTTTCGAGGGTGTTGGTACAATAGTTAAAGAGTGACAGGCCGCACGATTTGACTGTTCTTGCTGCACATAAATTGAGGTGCTAGTTTGGCTTATATTTTTAGGAGTTTGGACTGTGTATTTGAGATAAGTACAGTGATTTTAATAGGTTGAACAGTACTATTGTAATTTGTGAATATTATTCTTCATGAGCTCACAATAAAGAATCTCTTTTGGTTGGTTTTCCCTTCAGGGTTTTTCCAAGGGCATTGCCCGAATATCTACTTGTCAAATGTATGGTCGAATGCTGTCCACTGTTCATTTATTTTCGCTGCTAAGTTTCAGATTGCTTAGTCATTTGTATTTCTGCTCATAAACTACTGCTGAATGCTAGTTGTTTATTGCATTAATGTTAAAGTTTTATTGGAGGTTGAAATTAGAGTTTGACTAAGTGTTTGACGAAAGTCACTGTAAATTCAACATACGAGGAAGTCAATATTGGATCAACTGAGGATCCAAAGATGGTGGAGCTTGATGAAGGAATATTAGGAGAAGAAAGAAAGGCAACTAAAAATCTCGTCAGAAAATTCAGGGATACGTTCGCTTTCCCCATCGATGGTTTGAAGACCTACAAGGGAGATGTAATTCAACACACCATACCCTTGAAGGAAGGTGCCAAGCCACTTCGACAGAAGTTGGCCCCTCTTGTTCAGATATAATTGCAAATATTGTGTGAAGCAAGAATCATTGCTCCTGCAAGACATTCTACTTGGCCCTCCTATCCAGATGCATAATGAATTGATCAAGCTTGATGAAAACCAAAGACGCGCCTTTAATCACCTGACACATAGTCAAGAAAAGACAAAGAGTATCGATTCTTTCTATTTAAGTCATTTGGATGGTGAGAAGCTGCTCTTGCCCATGAATGGGAAAGCTTTGAAATTGTTCTATCAAGGTAATATCTGATGCCTTCAGGGCATTCTTGTACTATAGTAAGTTTTTTGACCTTAGCTACTTGTGTGTTTCATTTTATTGAGTGTTGCATTTTATCTTTTTTGAGTAAAGGAAATGATGCTTACATTGTATGAAATTCTTTACGGGTTGACGTTATGTACTTTGTTCCTTTCATTTCATACTTGGATTTATTTTTATGTCAAGGGAAAGAGCATTTGTGTCTTCCCCTCCCTTGCATTTAATATCCATTTTGTGAGAATGTTTTAGGTCCACAGGTTTCTGGAAGATTCTGGAGTTCTCATGCAATCTCAAGATGAGCACATGTCCCCAAGTTGGAGTCAACTGTTACACCCCAGATTCTCTGCAGTGTACCCTACATTTTTTCACGAGATGTGACCACTCCGATGTGCTCGAAGTGTGATGATTTATTTGTATGTGGCCATGATGGAATGACTTGTTGTATAAGTGTTGGTTAGAGGTTACCCAAATCCTCTTAGGTGGATGGTCATGGCAGGTCCTTTTAGTCCCCATTGTCAGGGTGCTTGGTTTTATTGCTCCGGTCGACTACTGGAGGTGGTAACTCCCTCTAAAGTCGGGCATTTATGTCATGGGTAGGTATGCGGGCATTCTGAGGTGGATCTAGTAAGATACATGATTTACGGGGCCCTAACTATTCACTTAAAGAATATGTAAAAGGTGATTGCGCTTTGTAAGGGTTGTCGCACCTGGTTTAGCACACCTTAGCCACATGGACCCTCTCTTTCTTTGCCTTAACCAACAATGTGGTTCTAAGCTTCTCTGAACTAGGAGGAACATATCCGGTTGGAGCCTGATCAAGTAGAGCTCGACACATCTCAATAAACAAAGGAGAGTGTGCAACATTGAAGGAAATCAAGTTGAGATAGAAAAAAAGCCAATGGTAAGATCAACCTCTTCTCGCTTCTATTTCTGAAATATCTTGTCCATTGGACCAACTGCCCTCTTTCTTGCTTGTTGAGTTGCACACCCACTTCCAAATGGAAATTTGCTAGATGAGTTCCTTAGGAATGGAAGAGGATCCTCATTTTTTGGTTTTCTTACATGCTTCTGCCACCTTTCCCAAGTC
This sequence comes from Picea sitchensis, assembly GCA_010110895.2. NCBI lineage: Eukaryota > Viridiplantae > Streptophyta > Pinopsida > Pinales > Pinaceae > Picea > Picea sitchensis. The sequence goes on from SNQJ01S0028397.1 coordinate 78,975, forward strand.
AACAACGTTCTCTTTTTCCATTTCTCTTTGTTTGGATGCACTCAATGATTTACATGGTCCAAATCCAGAAGGCTGCCCCAACAAATGGCCCTTAACTTGGTAATAGGTGCTTGTAATTTCATTATGGCAAACACCACATGTTCAAAGAACATTCCCTCCCCCCTTTAACTTGTCCCTGGGTCCTTGTTCCCTTGTAACATACTTCCACAATGGATATTTTCTCTCTTGACCCTGCTGTTTTGCTGTAGCAATGATTTTTTCAGCATTAGAAGCTGTACTTGCAACTCCACTTGCAGCTGATGGGACACTAACAGAGGGTGATGAAGTTGAAGAAGGGGGAGAAACACCAACAGTGGCATTCCTCTCTTTCCTTTAACCTTTTCCTGCCGCCCTTGCTGATTTAGGCATGATTCCTGTGAAAAGAGGAAGAAAACTGACTGCTGTAGGAAAAATCTTGAAGTCTGATTGACAAATTCACTTGCCCAACACTTGGAATCCCTTCAAATCTGCAAACAAACCCTTAGCTACTCAGCGAAATCACTCACAGCTCCAGCCTACTCAAGAAACAATGCACAAATGAGGGCCAAATTCGCTTTTAGAGGCTGTGGGTCCCTTCAAAACCCGTGACACATGTCCTGAAATCGGGACACGTGTTGGGCATGTGCCGGACACGAATTTGACATGTCTTTATTGTTTTGATACAGGAGTTGATATCCTTCCGGGACAAGATTTTGTCAACAGACATGTACTTATGAATGTAGGCCATGACGTAGTCAGTTTTCATATACAGGGAGTAAAGGTTATTCTCTCTAGCAAGACTACATATGTTAGCAAAGTCCAAAGCAATCCTCCTGATGAGGTAGACTTATCTGTAGAAAGGTTAGCTAAGCTGAACAAGATCATTAGACATGCAGAAATACATGGTCTCGATGTGATCCAAAGTGTCAAAGAAAAATCAGAAAAGGACTGTACCTCAGATTATCCAGATGCATTCTGGATGAGGGAGTATTATTTTGTTGATTTGCCATACATATAGAATTATCAAGGAACTCCACAGAAAGCATCCTCTAATCAGATGTCTCTGTCAGAACTTGAATATTGCAAGCAAGAAATAACAGAACTCCCGAGCAGAAAATTGATTGAACCAAGCAGAAGCCCATGGGCTTGCCTTGCTTTTTATGTAAATAAACATTCAGAAAAGAAAAGAGGTAAACCAAAGATGGTCGTCAACTATAAAGCTTTGAATCAGGCTCTGATGCTTATTAGGTACCCTTGTCTTCAAAAGATGCGCTATTTGCCAAAATTGGTGCTAATAACATTTTCAGCAAATTTGATTTAAAGAGTGGATTTTGGCAGATTGGCATTACACCTGCAGACAGGTACAAGATTTCCTCTGTGGTACCTCATGGACAATATCAATGGAAAGTCATGCCTTTTGGATTGAAAAATGTTCCTTCTAAATTCCAAAAGCGCATGGAAGGTTGTGTTCAGAGATCTTGATTTTGTAATTGTATATATTGATGATTTGCTTGTATACTTTGTAGATATGAATCAACACAAACAACACTTGGAAAAACTGTATGATAAGGTGTATAAGCATGGAATTGCATTGAACAAAACAAAGCTGGAATTTGCCAAAACAAGATTTGAATATTTAGGATTAATTTTGGCAAAAGGTAAAGTAGAATTCCAAGAACATGAACGAAAAGCACTAAGTGAGTTCCCTGACCAAAAAATCCCTGACCAAAAAATCCTTGACAAGAAACAACTACAAATATTTCTTGGCAGCTTGAACTACATCGGGTATTTTTATGAGAATCAGGCTAAAGAGAGATAAAATGCCTGGAAAAAGGCTCAAAGCAAATATCCAATGGAATGATAATATGACAATCACAATCCAGGTAATCAAACAAAAGATACAAAATCTGCGTAGCCTACATCTACCAGATTTGAATCTGCCATTTGTCTTAGAAACTAATGCCTCTGACGAAGTGTGGTCAAGACTCAAATGTTCTATTACAGAAGCATATTAAAAGAGAGCAGATATGTATGTATGCTTCTGGTTGCTTCAAGGGATCATAATTTATTTACTCTTCCTCCCACAAAGAAATTCTTGCTGTCAAAAATGGCATCAAAGATTCAAAAGATTCAGATTGTTCCGGAAACTCTCCATTTCCCAGTAAGAACAGATTTAAAACATATGAAAGGGATGTTATCAAACCACAGGTTACTTGATCGAGGGAACACCAGAGTCTTGAAATGGAGTTTGTGGCTTGTTGGATATGATTTTCAGATTGAATATAAACCAGGCAAAGGAAATTTTATAGCAGATTTGCTTACCAGGGAAGCAAAAGATTTGGCACAAGGAATTTGCAAAGATATTAAGATTGTTACCAGAGAAACTGGTTCCAGTAGTTAAGCATCTTAGCCTCCCTATCCAACTCCAGAAGGATTTTATTGGGTTTTGGTTTGCAAATCTTGTAAAGCCACTTATTATTTTGAGTGTTTAGCTAGGTCCATTAAAGTCAGTCCAACATTTGAGTATATTTTGTACAAATGGGTTAATAGTCATAATCATGAGTCAAATTTATAGTTTTTTAGGGACTCACCAAAGATGTAGCAAGGCGTCATCCAATTTGAACCCTACATAGGTCAAAGGTATATAGTTTTGCATGAACCTTGGATTTCATATAGGGATTATTGTCAGATCATGTTATATGTTAAGCATGTATAGAATGCATGGATCATTTTTGAATATAGTACTGTTTGCATAGAACCTTGGACCTCATGGTTTTATCATTTATGTTCTCATGCACAGCTACTGCCCAAGAGACGAAAGCTTCAGCTCTGTTCGAAAAAAGGATTTTATATTGCATCTGCATTCTGAAATTACTGAAGGAGCAAAATGTGAAGCATGGTTCTGTTTTGGAATAAGTTTCTGTGGAAGCACCTTGCAGCTAATACAACATCAACCTCCAAATACGCCTTGGTTTAAGGTCAAAAGCAATTTCTATGGATTCACATGTGTATCAGAAGATGAGTATCCCCCAAGTATGATGGGATTGTCCTTTTACCACTGTTTTGACATTCTTCTGCCCATGGCAGCAGCATCATTATCTCCAGATTTTGAAGATCGGTACTATACCTCTTCTGACTGATGGAAGCATAGTGGGCCTTCACCAAATAAATTAATGTCTAACTGGTCGACAGTGGTGCTAGTGGTTTTCCATGAGATTCCATCATAATCTCCACTTTGTATTTCTTAAAGTTGTCCGAAAAAGAAGGATGACTCCCCTTATCCGAAAGGGCTCTTATAGGATGCGATAACATCTGACAATCCTCAGATGCCCCATCATCTCATAAGGACAAATAAAAGCAGTTCTTTATGACTGGCCAGTGGCAGTTGTAAGTCGTGTTTTACCGGGTAGTAGGTACCTGTTCTTGCTATTGTAAAGGAAACATCCAGCTCTCACTTGAGACATCGGGTTTTAGGAGAAGTCTGAGAGTTTAAACTTTAGAGTGGAAGGTCTTGTTCAGAGTCTATAAAACTGAAGTTTTCTCTTGGCCTCGCACTTCTTGTGATCTTGGCCAATCAGAAAAAGCATTAGTTTCATATTGAGTCTGTAATTTGTTCCTAGATTCTCAGGGCAGCTAACCATTCCCAAGACCTTAAATGGTCAAAGACTAACCTTCGGGAAAGCCAGGATTACGAGAGCTGTTTATGTAATCTGGAACTAGCTAGTTTGTGTAAGTTAAAGAGATCAAAGTATGCTCTTGACCTTGCACCTGTGGTGATCTTGGTCAATCAGAAAAGGTCTTTTTGGCGAAGGTTGGTCCTTATGCACTCTGTATATGCCTATGTAATCTGGAATTAGCTAGTTTGTGTAAGTTAAAGAGATCAAGGTATGCTCTTGACCTCACACCTGTGGTGATCTTGGTCAATCAGTAAAGGTCTTTTTAGGCAAAGGTTGGTCCTACATCATGTTATTGCTACATCATGGGGGTTGTTCAACTACCTAGCACATGTGACTCATCATCTAGGAGGGTGCATTTGTATCTTGCAGCTTGCTACTTTTAGAGCCTAGACTTGGTCTATCCTCAAACAAAGAAGGCGCCTCTATCTCTTGGTTCTATTGTTAGAAAGTTGTTGCAACTAATTCCATATTCTATTATTGTTGACTTGTCTATTGGAGTCAATTAAATGAAGATAATATTTTATTTGTTTTCCTAGAATATTTTATTGGAGGAAGTTGAGGATCTCGACAAACTTCTTGCTACTTTTAGTAAGCAAGTTGTTGAGATTACTAGTTGATGAACTAGTTACATGCATTGTGAAGTATGGGTGGTACAATTTAAAATTCAATAATAGAAACTTTAACTAAGTCCTTTTCTGTTGGCCATTTCCTGCAAGTGCAAAATCTGCTAGAAAAGACTGGCAGAAATGCCGCCGATTTCTTGAGAAACGGGTTTCCCATTCAGAAATGGATAATGGACACCAGAAATGGGTTTCTGGTGTGGCTTTGATTCAGGATGGGTTTCTGCCAGAAACTGTCCTGTTAGGTTTGGTTTCTGTTAACATAGCTTTCTAGGATGTTATCTCATGAGATGTTGCTACTCAAGATTCACAACCTATCATGGCCTGCATCTCATCACCCTTGCTTTGCCCATATCTATTGCTTGATGATGATTAGCTAACATAAACCCTGAAACCATTTTCTCAATATCTAAGTAGGTAAATTGTATAAAATTATGTATAAATCAGTGATATAAGCTAGCTAATAATTTAACACAGGTAAACAAATTTTTGGCTCTTAATATAATATGCAGAATCAGTTGCATGGATGCTTCGTTGAATTGGAAGTTCCAGTTCTAAGTGGTGTATATTGAAATTTCTACAGCAAGATGTTATGTTTTTTGGGAACAAGTGGACCTTTTATGCTTTGATATTATGGAAGTCCCTAATGTCAGCAGATTATAGTTCGGTCTTCTAGTAATTTATCTAGATACTTTTGATGTGTTTATGAGCATTATATTGGGTGTACATTTATAAAGTTTTTATAATTCTCATGCCATGATAACAAAAGACCACAGCAAAATATATAGGTGTTCTTGGTATGTTTTCCATTTTTACACCTATTATGGATATTACGAGTTAAAGCAATAAAATTGGCATTGGCTCACAGGGAGGGAGGGAGTCTTGCATGCTTGAAATACTTAAGGAATTTTAACGTGTTCAAAGTTTCTGAGTTTTTATTGTTGTTGCCTTTATTATTTACTTTCCATATGTGATATGGAAGGAAGACTGAAAACTAGAAGTGTCTGGCTATTATTTTTCTTCTGGACATGCTAGATTTTCGGCTTTGAGTTTTTATTTTTTTGGTATTTTGTAGGATGGCACAATCAGATCTTGTGATTTTGACACAGAGCACACCTTTGTGCTATATTCTCCAGAAAAGAGAGTAGAGAGGGTGGCTGCTGGCACAGAAGTTCATATTGCATTGACTCCTCTTCAACCAGTAGTATTTTTTGGATTCCACCGGCGTATGAGTGTGACAGGTTTGTTGTAATTTTTTTTATCATTCCTGTTTTATTTCAGTGTATGTTTAATGTGTATTGATATCTATTTTTGATTTCTTCTATAGGAAAGGTGCACCACTAACATTCAATTGGATAAACAATAATAAATACTGAAAATTTGATACAAACTTACAGTTAAAATAGCCTCTGTTACAATACAGATTAGATTCATGTTATGGACTATATATTTATTATCTTAAGCTCAAGACATAACTCATTGGTAAAAAATGAACACAGGATCATGCGAAACTCAATGGAAAACTTGTTTGTTCGAGAATCCATATGAAATAAATTTTGTGGCTTGGATTATAACATGATAAGTCTGGTTGTATACTTGTTAGAATCAATAGATGGGAAAACAGAGTAATCGGAGAGAAGTTAGTTGCTGATCAATTAAAGACCTAACATAGTTAATTTGTATTTAGTTATATTTATTATAGAAAGGTGTAACTTGGCAATGATTTTTTTACAACCTATCCAGTATGATGTGAATTGGACAAGAAAGAAGGAAAGACGATGAAAGCTGATGGAAAGGATGTCGAAAAGATGATATTTGTAGAATAAAGTATTCATGGACAAACCCATCCATGTGTGGTGTAATATGATTGCAAATTTAAAAATACCAAACTTCTCCATATTTGTAAGTCTTGCATAAATTTGATGTATTAGTGTTCTGATTCAAACTGTGGACTGTGATTCATGAGACACCTAATTGTACTTGTCCCCATATTCATCATTATTGAAATTGCTATAGTGACTATTCATCTTCTTCATGAAATTCATGTTGTTTTCTTGGAGGTTGTTTGCATTCTTCTCTAGTATATTCTCAAATTGTATAGAGCTTTTCTGTACTTTCTTTTTGTATTGTTTACAGAGAGTTTTTTGTACCTTAGACCATTCATAACCTTTCCCAAGCATCCCATAAGTTTTAGGCCGTCTGTACAAAGGTCGTCCACACATTTTCCTAAACTATCATATAGAATTAAAGGAGGTCCTCTGTATATTCTCTAGGAGAACTGTAGAGGCTACTGCCCTTGTCAAGCTATCCATTTAGTGTTAAGTGAGTCCAACCTTTCTCTCAAAAACTAATCTATCCTCATGATTGCTTTTTCAATAACCTACATGTGTTTCCCTCTAATATTGAAAAAACATATTTGGATGATTGAAAAACTCCAAATATTGAATAACCTAAATGAGGTCCCCACTTGCTAGATTTAATTCAAAGCTGCCAACTTAAGGGGGTTAATGGGTCTCTATTAGATGCTCCCCTTGTTAATGTTATGATGGCTAATCTTGTCTTTGTGACGTGACCGTTTAAGGGGTGTCAGTAAACCCTTAGTGGTTGGCTATGGTCACATGGGTTGTTAGTGAGAGTCCATAGTGGTTCTACACTTAGGGTTAAGGGCTACATCTATGTTACCCTAAGCCACATATATATAAGAGGTCAGAACCCTATTTGCATTCACCAAAAACCAAGTATTGAGCTTATGATATGTCTCAAGATTACAACTGTACTCACATACCAATATCTTGTGTATTGGGTTGATATCTTTATTATGATGATGTGATTAGTATTGTTCTTAGGTTTAATTAATAATCACCTGTTCTATCTTTAACATGGTAGCAAAGTGTGTGAAATTGCCTTGGGACTTCATCATGAGTGTGTGCATGAACATGCAGATGCGATCACAACAATTCCGTGATGTGTGAAGCTAAACCTTTTGAATGCAACAATGGATAAACTTGTGAAATACATGGTATCTGATATGTTAAAGTGTTGTTGTGTGGTGTCGGTTGAATGTGATTGCTCCTGAAATTATTGATTTGATGAATTGGGAAAATATGTGATGAGAATGGCCAAACAACTTTAATAGATAGCTGATTGCTGAGTTCAACAAACTCAATGCATGTGTGAGAGCCATAATTGTAAGAACAGACTTTTGTCTTATTTACAATGAACTTGAGTTTGCTGTGTTAAGATAGTTACAATGCCTCCTTGATGTGTTTAGAGCATTGTTTAAGGTCTTTCCTCTGTAGATTTTTTGTCAGTGTGATTAAACTCAATATCTCTCTAGCATCTTTTGGTACACATTACACAGTTTGACCCCTGCAATGTGATTTTTCATAGCAATTATTTTGTTTGGGTGTATGTTTGCAACTTCAATTTGCGTTTCCTTGCTACAAAGCTATGCTCCTGACTTCTCTGTGTTTCTCTTCCATAGAAAAAAATGTTTTTCTCGCTTGTCTTGATTTTTGTTGTCATGTAGGAAAAGCGGCTACCAAAACCAATGTCCCACAATTTGCAAACATCAAAGCAAGAACTTTCAGCAATATTTTTGAGTTCAAGACATTCCAACTTCCAACAACTAAGGCAGCGCAACACAAACATTTGATTTTTTTTCTCTATGTTGGGGGGTTCTAAAAATAGGAGTGATCTTTTTTTACCTAGTTTGTTTGTTACGTGCCATTCATCTTGCTATTTCATTTATTTTCATTGCCTCAACAAACTCTAGAGCAGGTCATTATTTCTCCAAGTCAATCTTCAACCTAGGTTGTGGATTAGGCCACACCCTCCGCTTTCCACTAAGATCGTGATTTGAGCCCTCCAGGCATCCTCTTGCAATGGACACACTCAACAACACCACGTGGTGGTGACATAGAGCAACAATTGTGATCTCAGAACACCAAGAAAGGAGTCAAATTCTAATCCTAAAGGTTTGATTAATCAAACTAAATTTCAATTTTAGTTGAAATCCCCCATCTCAACAATTCACTGTATGGGTGGAGTTCTGTCACGAGACCTTTAATTAAAGACATCAAGTGATATTTGGAAGATTTTGATATATATATATATATATATATATATATTTTTTTTTTTTTCGATTGGGTTATAAAGGAAAGGTCAAAACTCTTTTTATCCTCCATACTTCTAAGTCATTCTCTTAGGAGAGTTGACGAAGGGTTTTGGATGAGGAAGGTAATACCGAAGTTCAATTCCCCGTAATATTTTTTTGTTAAAAGAAAATTTTTGGAGAGCAGTTGGAAAAGTGAATTTCAAGAGTCAAAAAGTGAAAAGTTGAGAAAAAGTGATAAGGTGAAATTAAAAAGAGGAAAAATGTAACCACTTTTTAAGTTTAGGAGGGACATTTCTTCCTAAGGACAATTTTTGAAGGGAGAAAACCTTCTTCCCCCGTGCCCCCCCCACCTTTTTTGTGGGCGCCCTTGCACTTTGTGTGCCTCCCCTAGACACTTTGCAACTTGAACCGACCAAGTTGATAGTTGCACAATATACATAGTTTTTGGTTTTCTTCCACTATGGATGGCTCTCACAAGGAAGAAGAATCGCTGCTTCAGATGGAAATGTTGTGAGAAGATAACTTCCATGCAGAATAATAATGTTAAGCTTCATGAAGAGGTTACTTCTTTGTAGAATACCAATGCCAAACATTGTGACGAAGTTACTTCTTTCCAGGACTCTAAAGATAAACTTTGTGACATAGTAATGACAGGCTTTGTCATCATCAATAATCATGCCATTCAACATGATAATATTGCACATGGTCGAGAATAGGTTGCTTCTCTACAAGAATCTAACACCCAACTTTGTGATGAAAGTTGCTTCTTTACATATTAACTGAGTTGCATGAATCGTGGAAATGGGAGCACCGTGGAAACACGACCCCCAATATTTTGGAAACATGGTATTTAAAAAATATAAAAATTCAAAAAGTATAATTTTTTAAATAGCACATTAACTTGTAAATTAATAAAAATAATCAAGAAATTTATCATTTTTGAGGAATCACTTTATTTGTCACTTTTTTATGTCATTAGGCATTTGTGTGCTTGTTGTAGGTCCCATGCATCTTTTAAGAGCTTTCGTGGACTTGAAACGTGCCCTATTTGTGTCAAAGCGTGGGTTGTTTGGGTTGAAACAAGTCGGAAAGGTAGCCTGTGTTTCCAAATTCATATACGCCCCCGAAACATTTTAGCTTATTTCAAAACATGGTTTTGCATTTGTCTGCTTTACTAACCTGGAAATGCTAGGGGGGGATATTTTCTGCAGCTTAGCAGAATAATAATACCATTCTTCTTAAGCAAAGTCTTTCATTGTAGGAAACTAATATCCAACTTCAAGATGAGGTCGATTAATTAATAGGATTTTATCACCCAGCTTTATGAGGGGCTGCCCCACTTTTCAGTGATAACTTTTGACTCTTTGATGAAGATCAAGGAGTGAAGAATGATTATGATATCCTACCAGAATCTCTGACACCTCAATAGAAACCTTGTAAGAAGTAAGTGAATTAAGAAGTACTAAATGTGAATTAGAGGACTGCATTAGCAAAATAAAATCTTTTTTTTAAGAGATTTTAGTCTTCTTGCTTCTATTTGTATGAAGTATAATGAATGAGTTGTTAGTTGGACACGTCATATTGAGTGTATCAAGGAAATTATGAATATTGTATTTGAAAAGCTTTTTGTGAATTAGTGGAGGTGAAAGAATTACTTGAATCTTTAATGGGATGCCCGGTTCTTCTTACAACAAATTTGTTCTTTGGTTAATGCATCTCCTATCACGAACATTCTTCTCTTGATATTGGTGTTTCTGAATTAGGGGAGAAGGAAGAAGTACTAGACATTTTGCAAGAGGATACTCAACCCTTTTTTCAAGTCACTTCTTCTCATGCACTATTGGCTACTAATAGATGATTTCTTCAAACCACTCATGTTGCTGCAAGTCTTCAAACATTGCCCTTGTCATCTCCAGATTTGTTTCATTTCCTTATGTCAACATTTTGGCAGTCCTTGGCCTTTCACCAATTTAGTTGGCTTGATTTTTGTGTCATACTCCTGGATTCTAGATATCCACTTCCCCTAAGGCCCAAACATTCTTTCTGAGAAAAGATATCCTTTATGGTTGGGTGTGGAACAAAGTCAACTATCTTAGAATACCCCACATAATTTCTGAAATGCTTCAATGCTTGGACTAGGGAATAAGCTTGCTTCTCCATGATTGGATACTTCAATTCCGCTCCTCTAAATCCTTTGCTCATAAAAGCTATAGGTTGCTCCAAATTCTGTTCATATCTTTGTAAGAGTACACCTAGAATTGTTTCTTCTGTGATAGGTAGATGTTTGAATTTTTTTTGAATACTTGAGACTTACCAACACTGGTGCCCCTTCATCCACCCCAAATATTGACTTTGTGTGGTTCAAAGATATCTCGTATCTTTGACATCTTTCAAAACTTACCTAAGAAGGTGAACACGTGCATTCCCTTCCTTAGATAAAATATTCAAATCATCTTGATAAATCATAATAATCTACCCTTATATCCTTGAAAGCATAATCCATAGCTCTCTGACTTGTTGATTCGACATTCAACGAACCAAATGGCATCTTGAAATATACAAATGTCTCCCAAGGCATAGTAACTGTTAGAATATAAAGTGGATGTGTGGACTTTTACCATTATTAATACCCTTGTCCTTAACCATGGTGGAAACCACCCTTAGAACACCTTGTAATAGGAATCACTCACGGGAAGCAAACCCTAGGCTAGATAATGAAATAAAGGGTGGCGCACCTTTCCCGGAATAGCGCATCAGCGAAGTGATCCAGTTGAATAAAACCTAGCCAAGAGATAGTCCAAAGCGTAAGCCACTGGTTAACGGTGTTTCAGCATTTATCCTCAAACTGCTTGAGAATTGGGCAAGCTGCCGGTCGCGCTGAAGTCTTTCACTCTAGTCAGGCCCCTTTGCTAGAATGAGAACATGCCTCCTATTATTTATACTAATTAAGCTAAGCTGCTTGGGCCGACTTCTCATTACGGGTACTAATGCACGTTGGGTATATATTATTATTTTGGCCGACTTCTTCTTGGAGGCTAATAACCCTATTGCAAATTATCTTCTTGGCCGACAAGTCTTCCTAGGGGTTATTAGCCAGCTCATTAGGGTTTCTTCTTGCTTCCGGAATTATTCTATCCTTGTCAGTTTACATGTGGAGGAGTAAATGTACCTCCGGCTATACATAATATCAGCACTCCTCAATAGGAATTATTCACAGTCAATGGTCTTGAGCATGAGAGCAGCCACCATTCACCCGGTAGCATCAACATAGTTATAGACTAGATCATGAGCACCATCATCGTATCGAGCGCATCATCTCTCCGAGAGCCATGCCCTATCGGGTGTCCGGACGCTGATGCTCACTCCATGGGGAGGTGATACAAGGAGCCATTCTTCTAATCTAAGAAGGTAAATTACGAACCATTTTACATGCGGAAAATCACGTTCATTATTCATCACAGGATGATAATTATTTCCAATAAGCTGGCGATAGTCTTCAAGGCAATCGAGACAAAATAGAAATTTTAGTACGTGTCTGTATCCATGGTAGTACATAATACGATCCGGTGGTACACTGCCACGCAAGTAACACACAAGTAGCGATCAACAAAGCGATATAGTCCGCGGCGATTGGAACATCCACCTACATCCTACGTCATGCAGGTCTTCGCCAACAATCATCGTTATCAACGCGAAACAATGTTGTAGTATAAGCTAAATCATCACAGGCCGAATCTTTTCACTCCCACACATCACGAGGATGAAAGGAATAGAGTAGAACAATGGATATCACGGACTATTCTTCTCAAACGGGAAGAATAAACGTCATTTTTCACGGGAGACTGGACCATTCCCCACCTGGGCCATTCTTCCTACACTTCAATCAAGTGTACCTGAAGAGATGTATAAACCCTAAGGAGATGCACATCACACGTTGTGAGCTGGACCGATTTCCATACAGGCCATTCCTCCTACACCTCCGTAAAGTGTGCCACCGGAGAATGTATGGAAGCCTAAAGAATTTCTATCCACGATTCGCGAGCTGGACTGATTCCCACCTTGGGCCATTCCTCCTACACTAATCAAAGGTGCACCACGGAGAATGTATAACGACCCTAAAGAAGAAATTTGTAGTACCATTTCCTCACGGTAACCACGAAGAAATTTGTCTGTATCAACCTCAAAGAAGCGGTTCATTCCTCATAATACAATGAAATCAGCTGTCCGTGGGCCGGTCAACCTAATTGACCCTCAGGAAAGGCGCCCTAGACCACTCCCATATTAACTTACAAGTGGGAGTTGGTGTCTATGATACATCGACCAATCACGGACCATTTCCCATGTTAACCACAATGGGAATTTACTGTCTATGATAAATCCACTTTCAATTTGGAAAGGCGCTCGTGCGGACCGTTTTTGAGGCCGAAAATGATTGTCCATAAATCAATACATATCGGTGCTCCCTACCAACCTGGGAGCAATCACTTCATTTTCCAATAAGAAAATCATCTCCACGAGTCTCAACTTATCCCTTAAGTACACAAAATTTTAATATTGGACAAAGGCTTTACCAAAAAAATTGCTTATCTGCTCATTTGTGGAGATATATTGGAGAACCACTTTCTCTCCTTTCACGGACTTCATCAGGATAATGTAATGCTTGATTTCAAATGTACTTTGGTTTTTCTGGAACACTGGTTTTTTTTTTGTAGCTCTGATCAATAGAGTATCATTGTTGGAAAAATGGAAAATATCCATGTGGCACTTCTTACGTCATCATGAGATCTGATCTACAAAGTAATCATCTTGATACAATATCTCTATTATAGAAAATCTTCTGCGGCGCTTCGTGCATTGGAGGTTCTTCACCCAGTTATCTTCTTCCATATGTATACAAGAGTCTCTTCGGGTATGCCTCGGATCCTTGAGGTTTATCTTCATACGATTATTTGTTCAATTACTCTGGAGAAAAATCTTTGCATTCATTTGATGCTTATCACTTCAACCCATGGATGATATAATGACTCGTAGAGGGTAATAATGCGGTTTCACAGACGAACAATCATAGTCTTCTTCCTCCGTCTGGGAGAACCTCTAATTCTAGATCTTACAATGCTTTCATTCATGAATTCTTTTTAGATTTTCTTGTTCTTCATCCCGCAACTTCGGTTAGCGAGTTAGCTTTCATATTAGGACGGTAATCTTGTGATTCTCGATACAATGATTGGATTTGTTCGGGATTCTCTTCTTTCTTGGAATCCTCATTTTCTTCCTCGGCATGTTTTCTTTAGCTTTTGGGTCCATGGGTTTCTTATAGATTCCATGCCTAAAGATTCCGCTTCTTTTCATCATAGGATCAGAGATCCGGATGGACAACCAAGGATACTTTAAAGCTTCTCTTAAGACTTCTTCGAGGATTGAAGGAATGAACCGCGTCGCATCTTTCCTTAGTTGCTACCATGGATGTATACTTCATCATCTTGATGGAATCATGGGATTAACTCCTCTAATCTTACTTCACGTATGTATAAGGGTGTATATAATCGACTCCCTCCAGATCTATGAGGAGTCCGCTTAAATGCATCCTCCTTATTGTCATCACGCAATATATAATTGATTAGCTCTCTGCAATTTATGATCCACGCTCCGTCTTGTTGTCTTCTACAAGCGTCATAGAAGTCTTTCTCCAATTTCCTCTTGATTGCCTACTTCTTTATATCTTGCTTCTTCTAAGTCTCTTATGATTGATTAAGTATCTTGCAATGGTTTCCCACATGATTTGCTTGATGTATTTCATTCTCATGTATTATCAATGATATCAATCCTTGTCTTTTTTGTTCTTCCATCGGTATAATTCTTCTTTAGTACATTATCTTCAAGGAGATAGATATACAAGATAATGTCTGACGATGTACAAACAAGATATGTACAAGGAATCTGAGAGTATTGTTACCTTGAAGAAGAAGTCTCTTTCATCCTGCACTTAGTCTTCTTTGTAGGTTCCTTTTTTTTTTTTTTTTTTTTTTTTTCTCCTTCCTTTTTCTTTAGCTCGGGATAATGATTCTTGTAGTGGCCGTACTTCTGACCGATTGAAGCATTGTATACGAAATCTTTCTCTTGATTTGGCTTCTCTTAGACCAAACTTCCTTTTGTTCCTAGAATTCTTGAATCTTTAACATTGTTGTGAAGGCTTGATCATACTTCTTTTGGGTTTCTCTTTTGCCTTGATCTTTGATTCTTCTTGAGCACAACAAAAGTTCTTCTTGGAAATGTTGGATACTCTTCCTTGTGTTCATGCTTGCAAAAATGCATCCCAAGTCTTGGAAGACCATTGTAGTACTATGTTTACCAATTCCTTCTCGAGATGATCTCTTCAATGGCTTGTAGTTGATCTCTTAAGCGAGAGATTCTCACAAAATATATATGATGTTATCTTTATTAGTATGTTTCGCCTTCATATCCGGGCTCGTGCTAGACTCATTACTTGTTCAATGTTTTAAGAGAGGTTTTGTTAGGGCATGTCGTGCATCTTCTTACTTGTCCAATGTTTCTGACTGAGAAGAGGTTTGTTAGGGCATCGTACATCTTCTTCGATGAGTCAAGATGGGAGATGTAGGGTATCAAGTGGTCTTTGATAGAGTCCACTATGATACTCATGGCATTGATGTCACCGTCTTTGAACTTCTCCATAGCTGCAACGTTTTGCGGTTCCTTCTCTTTTCCTTCTTCAAACTATGGTTTCACGATCTTTCCTTTCACGATATCCAACACTTTATTCTTGGCAAGGATGAGGTCGATCCTTGTCTTCCACGCTTTGAAGTTAGAGGCTCCATCTAACTTGTTCTCTGACTTCATGGAGTAAGTCATGGCTGCTTTGACTTGGTCAACCCTAGATTTGACCAGAAACTCAAACTTGATGTCTTGGCTTTCTGAGAGTACCAGGAGATGCGCTAGGCTAGGGCACACTGATCTGTCTGGAGATTAGGTCAATCCCTTCATTTAAGGTGCCTCAACAAGAGGATTAGGGTTTCTGCAACTGCACTAGCTAGTAACCCTAGCGATAGTGCTATGGTGACTGCTCCTGCTAGAAACCCTAGCGGCAGTTCTTCAACGAGCTTAATATCCTCACGACTGTGTTTCCTTCCAGCGGTTAGACTGAATGAAGGACGTGTGGGCACATAACCTATTAGAATAAAAGTGGATGTGTTCGTTTTACCATTGACAATACCCTTGTCACCCAACCATAGGCCGAAGCCACCCTCCGAGCACTTTAACCTTGACAAAGAATCACTCCGGAAGCAAACCCTAGGCTAGATAGCCAAACAAAGGGTAGCGCACCTTTCCCCAAGGATAACGCATCAACAAGAGCTGATCAGATAGTCCAAACCCTAGCCAAGAGATAGTCCAAGCATAACTGCTAGTTGCAGCAGCTGCAACGATAACTGTCCTCCAAACCTGCGCAGAAACTGGGCAACTGCAGTGCGCACAAGCGCTGCTCTGCAATTCTGAGACTGCCTGCCAGAATGAGAACTGGCCTCCTGTATTTATACTAATTCTGGCTAACTGCCTGGGCCGACTTCTCATTCTGCGTATCTGTCTGTTCAATATATATTATTATTTCTGGCCGACTTCTTCTCTTGGAGGCTAATAACCTAATATAAATTATCTTCTTGAGCCGACAAGTCTTGTAGGGTTATTAGCCAACTCATTAGGGTTTCTTCTTGCTTCCCGGAGTATTCTATCCTTGTCAGGTTTACACGTGGAGGTAAATACCTCCCGCAGCTACCATAATATCAACATTAACGACTATCTTATGTTGGTCGTCCACGTTCATAAGCACCTGACTATAACTTGAGAAACCATCCAACATAGACATCATACCAGATCCACTGACTTTTTGTAGCAAGTGCTCCACATTCAGAAGTGGATAATTGCCTTTGAGTGACAATTGTTCAAATTTCTAAAGTCGACACATGGCCTAAGTTCTTTAGTCTTCTTTGTAGGAGAGATAATTTTAGGCTCCAACATTTTCTACAACTCCTTTTGTATGATCAGTGCCAATTTTGGGTTCATGTGTGCTCTTGTTTGAAGGGTTTGGTTTCGTCCTTCTATGGGATAGTACGTTGAATGATGTCTCCCTTATATGTTTTGAGATCATCATAAGTCCATGTAAATATATCCTTGTATTCCCAAGTGAGGGCTTCATTTTCTCTTCTCTTTTAGACATAACAACTTTTTCCAATTTGGATAATTTTTGGGCTTTCTTCTAATCCAATATTCATCTCCGCGTTATCTTCAGGTTTATTCGTCTCCCTTGGCTTCTTGAACATGTTATCTTTGTCAAAATTTTTCTCAAGCGGGATAAGACCTCTTAGAAGCTTATTCTCCCTTCACTACATGAGTTCTAATTGTTCATCATCTTCGCCTTGCCAATTTATTTGGTAGTAGGAGATTTCCAACATGTTATTCAAAAATCTAATTGCCTGTGCATCATCATGAAAAACCTGCTAATGCTTGAAATTATTCATGACAAAAGGCCGGAAAACAACCTCCATAATTTGTTTGCTTTGAGTCATTTCTTCACATGGTTGAAGAGTTCGTGCTACAACAACCAATGCATCAACATGAACAATTTCTTCCCTTGCGACAATAATGATAGAAAAGACATCAAACATCTCTATTGTGCCCCATACTACGTGCTTGTAATTATTCATTTTTTCATTCTCACCAACAAATTGGTTTCTTACTTGCATCGCCACTAGATCAGAATCTCCAATAACTTTCAAGTTTCAACATTTTTATATTCATTTCTCTTGCCAAGTCCAATCCTAGTAATAAAGCTTCATATTTTGTAGTATTATTTTTGCAGTCAAATTCTAGTGTTTAAAAGAAAATGTAGCCTCCCCTTGAGGAGATGTGAATGTGATCTGTGCTCTTGCACTTGTCCTATATAAAGGTTTGTCGAAATGCATACTCCATATGGTCTCTTTGTCTTCACTAGGTGCACCCTCCAATGGTGGGATTGTAGCAAATTCTAGTGTTTAAAAGAAAATGTAGCCTCCCCTTGAGGAGATGTGAATGTGATTTGTGCTCTTGCACTTGTCCTATATCAAGGTATGTCGAAATGCATCCTCCATATGGTCTCTTTGTCTTCACTAGGTGCACCCTCCATTGGTGGGATTGTAGCTTGTGCCACGATAGCATAGTTTCCAAAATCATCCTTTGCACATACAAGTTCATTCGTTGGCTCATTTGGATCTTCAACATGGTACTTCATCATCGGTTCTTTGTACAATGTGACACGCGATTTCACATGTGGGTATGATGGCATAAGATAAGTCCTTTTGAATGCTTCCACCCAAGTTAGTGGCCCGTTTTCTAGATAACAACATACCTCGTGCATCTAGGACACAAATTACCACAATGCCCATCAAAAGAGTGATATTTGGATACACAACCAATTTAACTTGGAGATCTTTAGTTAACCCACACTCATTGATCTCTCTTAAATCCATGGCAACAACATACCTTGTGCATCTAGGACATGAATGACCACAATGCCCATCAAAAGAGTGATATTTGGATACACAACCAATTTAACTTGGAGATATTTAATTAACACACATGCATTGATCTCTCTTGAATCCATGGTGTTAGAAAAGTGGGTGTGCTCGTTTAACCATAGACAATATAGCAATATTGTAACCCGACCATAGGCACAAAGGCCACCCCTGAGCACCTTAACCTTGACAGAGAGAAGAATTCCGATAGCAGATCAATAGCCAACCAAGGCTAGCGCACCAAGCAAAGATAATCAAAGATCAAGGAGAAAGTCCAAACCAAAAACGGAAATACAAGTTGCAGCAGCTGCAACTGCAACTCCTCTCCAAACTTGCGCACTACAGGTCTTATGCAGTTGCGAGTGAGTGAGTCACAAATGAGCTCTAGCTCCCTCTATTTATACTACTCCATCTTGATTGATTGGGCTGACTTCTTTTCTCGGGGGCTAATAACTCAATATTAATTATTCTCTTTAGCCGACTTGTCTTCTATGGTTATTGTCCAAGGCTTTAGGGTTTCTCTTGCTTCCCAGAATATTCTAGTCTCGTCAAAGGTTACAAGTGGAGGTTAATACCTTCTGCAGCTACCATAATATCAACACTCCCTCCTAGCTAGTGAGGTATAAAAGGCAATGGTCTTGAGCACAAACAAACCATTCAACTGGTAGCATCAACATAGCCACACGAGCTATCTCATGATCAAATCACAAGCACCATCATCACTATCCAACTGGATAGTCTCCATGGCAATCAAAACAATGCCATCCAATATAACACTATTGTGTCTATTCATAGTAGTATACAACTACTATCCGGTGGTACACAACCACTCTCAATAGCACACTGCTACTAACCAGTGATCCACAGTCACTATTAGTGGATCACATCCACCAAAGTAGCATACAACTACTGTCCAGAGACATACAGTCTCTACAACAATCATATCATCTGATATCAATCTGCATAAACAATATCATGATACAAACTAAGTCATCTGGGCCATTCTTCCACTCACATTTGTGAGATCTGGAAGAGCATCTCCCTCAGAAAATAAAACATCAGCCATGGGCTATCTGGACGCTTCTTCCCAAGCATAGAAGAATAACCGTCCCTGATTTCTGAGCCTGGACCATTCACCTAACTGGGCCATTCCTCCAGCACTAATCATAGTGCAACCTGGAGAGAATGAGTCTTCCCCAGGGAATGCATGTCCCTGATTGCTGAACCTGGACCATTCACCTAACTGGGCCATTCCTCTGACACTATTCATAGTGCAACCCGGAGAGAATGAGTCTTCACTAGGGAATGACTGTCCGGACCATTTCCTAAGGAAATGACCGTCCTGCACCAACCTCCAAAATAGACCATTCTTCGAAACTGCTCACAACTGTGAACTTCGAAAGAATGACTGCCCGACGAGGCAGACCATTCTACTTGACCACTACTCAGAGTGACTGCCAAGAAGAATGATTGTCCTAGACCATTCCCCCACACTGGCCACAAGGGGAATCCATGCCTATGGTACATCAACAATCTATCAGAACATTTCATTATGAAAATGACTATCCGATCTGGACCATTTTCTGAACTTGAAAATGCCTGTCCGTCATAAATCTCGAACCACTTTCCGGACTGGAAAGGAATTGCCCAACCTGGACCATTTTCCAAACTGGAAAATGACTGCCCATGAATCAATAATATATATCAGTGCTCCCTCCCAACCCGGGGAGCCATCTCTTCCCTTTCAGCTAAGGGAGTTATCTCCACGAGCCCCAACTTCCCTTAAGTACTCAAACTTTATCCTGGACAAAGGCTTTGTCAAAATATCTCCTACCTGCTCATCTGTGGAGATATACTGGAGTTTCACTTCTCCTTCTTGGACTTTATCTCGAATAAAGTAGTATTTGATCTCAATATGTTTCGACCAGTCATGAAACACTGGGTGTTCTGATAGCCTCATACAACTTTGATTGTCGCAATATATTACTGTCGAATCTGGTACCTGATCAAATAGTCTAGAAATCAGCTTCCTCAGCCATACTGCTTCTGTACATGC
>SNQJ01S0028397.1:105891-139299 GCA_010110895.2 Picea sitchensis
GATTTCGGCGATTTTTTCACGATAACCTCAACCTTAACCCTCCTTTATGGAGCCAAACAACCCTTCTACAAAAGGTCTTTACAGCAGATTTATAAAGGCAACTTCAGCAACAGAATTCAGCCAAGAAAGATGAACATATTGATAGGGTTCATACCATTCAAGATAGTGTATGTAGAAATCCAAGATAAAATAAGATAATATAAGCTAAGATGATTTTATTAATGTCCAACAAATGACCACAAATAGGTCAATGGGACTGCTAAGTACAATAGTATCAATACAGGAGGAGTAGAAGAGTTAATAGATTTGCCAATGGGTATGAGGATTGATGATGAAGAGGCCTTTGTAAGTTTGTAGAATGTATGTAGTAGATTTATGCACAAGTTTAGAAGAAGTTGTAGGAAAACAACACTGAGTACAAAGAGAGCACATATATACACTGTATGTTCGTGTCATTTGAAGTTGGAGACCAAGTGGTTCATTTGAGGAAAGACCGCTACCTAAAAGGCTCCTTAAACAAACTAAATTTTATGCAGATAGGAAAAGATGTTTGTAGACATTGCATATGATATAGAATTTCCAACAAAATTTGACATCTTACCCATCTTTAATGTTGTAGATTTGTATTTGTACCATAGTAGCAAATTTGAATATGAATTTAAATACGATTCTGTATGGAAAATACATAAAAAATCCAGTATGGCTCCAATACGGAAGTATACATCTTATAGATACTAGAAATATGCATTTTGTTCCAATTTTAATAGAATTTCAGTCTCACTATTGTGCAATAAATAAGAAAAAGATCATTCCTTGAAATTTTGTCTATTTAGTTTATAACTTTTAAGGATTTTTTATTAATATTTTTTTGGATTTATGGGTAGACAGGTATCAAAGACATGAAATATATCATCAAAGACAATAAAAAATATGTTGACTGTACTGTATCCATACTGTATAGAAACTTCGTTGAATTCATATAACTGATGAATTTCCGTAGAGCAAAGACCAATACGGGCGAATCTTGCGATTATGATTTGTATTGAGAAGGTGACAAAATTTCAAAAAAGAGACATAGCCTAGAATTTGACTAGGAGAAACAAATGTCAATGAAGAAACCTGAGGAGATAGAGAAAGTGCTAGAGGAGAAGACATTCCAATCCAGCTGTGTAGAGTATATGAAATGTTTGGTAAAACGGAAGGACAAGCCAGATGAAGAGAAAACTTGGATAATAAAAACATAGTTTAAGAAATTGAGCATGGTGAGCAGAGCCTGAAGATGCACAAGTCTTTTCATGCGAAGGGTATGGTAACGCAGGAGCATGAGACCAGAATTTGCTGGCATGTAGGATACAATATGAGGTGGGGAAATGCATTGCACATTTGAAGGATATAATACAATACCAAGTGGAGATTCCACAAAAAAGATGGACAAGGAAAGCCTAGAGTGAAAATACATATAAAGGATAACATGCACAAGGATGAGCTGGAAAGTAAGCACACATGAGGAATGCGATAGTACCTAGTTAGAAGGAAAGTGCATAAGAGAGATTGAACCAGTTACCAAAGTGTGCATTTTTTGGTATGCTGGGAAATAGTGTGTGGTTTAGGAGTCAAGAAAACAGAGCACAATATCAGAAGGAAAAAACAACACAAAAGGAAAAAGTGAAGAGTCACGTAGTGAAGCCAAAGACCCAAGAACTATTGTTGAGTGCTCAAAATATGAGTTGGGCAATGGATAAATAGTTTCTAGTTGTAAGAGATTGCTTAGCAAAGGGAAAGGGTTAATAGTAATTTCTATATATATATATATATATATATTATATCTATGTAATAAAGAGCCCAAGGGGTTAGCTCAATTGGTTGTTGCCAATGTTGCTGGGCATTTGGCTAGTTCTGTTCTGGTAGGTGCCTAGTTTGAATTCCTCTAGGTGAGGCGCACTATTCCATAGCGATGGGTTTATTACAAATGCCATCCACGAATGTGGAAAGCTTCCCTTGTGTTTCCCCATGAGGTTTTCCTTGGAATATATATTATAGTAATACACTTAGGTATATAAATATTACATATTACATCCATGATTGCTTTTCCCTTTGTTCCCCTTGACAAACTTTTTGTAATATACGTTGATGGGTTTACTACGAATCTCATTCACGAATGTGGTATAGCTTCCTTTGTGTTACCACGTGAGGTTTTCTTTGGGAAAAAATATCTAATAAATATATATACATTAATAATAATAATAGTAATAATCTATTTTTAAGCTCACGGCCAAGCCAGACTCCAAATTGGTCTATGAGACCCCCTTGTTTGTGGGACAAGGGACCCCCTCTGCGCAGCGATTTGACTGCTAAAGTCTACGGAGGTATACATATCCTACCCCCCTCTATAGTAATATACTTAGGTATTTTACATAGTACATCCATGATTGCCTTTTTCTTTTTCTCCTTGACAAACTTTTGGTGTCTTNTTGTGTTTCCCCATGAGGTTTTCCTTGGAATATATATTATAGTAATACACTTAGGTATATAAATATTACATATTACATCCATGATTGCTTTTCCCTTTGTTCCCCTTGACAAACTTTTTGTAATATACGTTGATGGGTTTACTACGAATCTCATTCACGAATGTGGTATAGCTTCTTTTGTGTTACCACGTGAGGTTTTCCTTGGGAAAAAATATCTAATAAATATATATACATTAATAATAATAATAGTAATAATCTATTTTTAAGCTCACGGCCAAGCCAGACTCCAAATTGGTGTATGAGACCCCCTTGTTTGTGGGACAAGGGACCCCCTCTGCGCAGCGATTTGACTGCTAAAGTCTACGGAGGTATACATATCCTACCCCCCTCTATAGTAATATACTTAGGTATTTTACATAGTACATCCATGATTGCCTTTTTCTTTTTCTCCTTGACAAACTTTTGGTGTCTTTCCTATTTTGAGTGTTGTATTAGCACTCGTGGGTATTCTGATCATGTAGTATCAACACTTTGCATTTGCAATTCATACACCATGCATCTTTCCTTTCTTGTCTTTTTCTTGTTATCTCTTTGTTTGATTTTGCCACATTTTCTCAAAATGCATCAATTACAGAACTTTCTCCATCATTCCCGGCAAGCTCCTGCAGTCTTCATCCACCAGGTTAATGCTCTGTTTAGTGCTTTCATATGATGTTTGGGGTACAGCGTTCATATTATTTCTGTGTTTGGGCTGTAATCCTCCACAGATAATTTTTGAGCAATCCATCAATGAAATTTGTGTCTTATCTTCTTTATGAATGTGTTTGGTTTCAAAACTTATACAGGTGGAGACTTCATCTTATTTCTGATTTTAAGTTGTATATTTTGTAGACATAATATCTAGCCTTTGTTGATGCCCTCTTTGTCCGTGTGTGGGTTGAGCTCCAATCTAGAGAATGCCATTGATAATTACGATTACAAAGGAAACTAGAATCCCCCCTTGTCATCTTCTGAACCCGACAACCACATCAAATGCTGAGAGTGCAATCCACTTGAAGTTATGAGTTTGGAACGACAATGGGATTGAGTTTATGAAGAAATAATATGTGCACATGAGTTAAATAAATAATAGAAAAATAAACTATTAGAAGAGTATTCACAGAATGAAATAATTATCATGAAGCATTTTATTCAACTTGCAGTCTATTAACATATGTATTTGTGATCAACGGAGATTTAGGTGATGCACAATATGCAACAAGAACATCTCCGCTTTTGATGATAACTCAAATCAAGTTAAGGGGGCCTTTCTGTACATGGGGATCACGTACACGACAGTTGAGAAACAACCTGTTTGCTCAAGTAATTGATACTTTCTAACTGGGACTTCACAATCACCTTTTGAATTAACTCATGATCCACTTCATAGATAAAATAGATCATTAGATAATAATAATATTAAGACTTCCATCGACCACATCCTTCAAGACAACAAGTTTACAAGACCAACCCAGGGCTAATACAGCCACTATCAGTTACCAATTATGGATTGGTCTGAACTGATGGAGGAGCTATTTGTATAAAAGAAAAGTGGAATATACCTTTAGATTATTTGCTGTTTTTTTCCATGATATTTTAAACTGGAAAACAGATAATTGTCATGAGTGGAGCAGGAAAGGTAAACCAGTTGACATGTATAATTGACTTGCCTCAATATTTGTACATATACTGTTGACATGTATAATTGAAGCTGATGTCTAATCTATCAGCTCTCCTAAAGCTTAAATAGTGACTTTTCTGTACAATGATACCTACAGTGTAATGCGCCTGCAGATTATTTGCTGTTTTTTGCCATGATATTTTTGACTGGAAAACAGAGAATTGACATGAGTGGAACAGTAAAGATAGACTAGTGGACATGTGTAATTGACTTGCCTCAGTCTCTGGTAGAAACACTGTTGACATGTATAATTGAAGCAGTCATCTTTAATCTATCAGCTTTCCTCAATCTTAAGCAGTGGCTTGTCTCTACAATGAGACCCGATGCTTGTATATTTTGGATGCAGCCATTAGGAATTATTATATAAGTGCAATGATGTAATTCAAGTGAACAATCTAACACAGTCCTTAATATGTTTACATTGAAGGGAATCATGTTGTGTACCCAGGTCCCAAACACATCTTTATTATGTAAGTAAACTCTTTGTAAATGAGCCATTTTTTATGTAAGTTCATTATTTTGTAATAATGTTTTGGTCTATAGGTATTATATTTCAATGATTGTGATATGCCACTCTGATTTAATAAAGGTCCTAAAGTAGGTGTTTTGCTCTGTTTTGTGTATAAATAGGGGTTTACCCCTCTCGTTTGTAACTTTTACTTGAACAATCTATTCATCAAAGTTTTCATTGGAGAGCTCTTCCCCCGTACCTTTGGTTTTGCAGGTGCATTCTATTTCAGTGTGTAAGTGCTCCCACTACTTTCTGTGCTCCTGGTTCTTTATTTCTGTGATTTGAGCTTTATTATTTCAGTTACTTGTCTAGTTGCAGTAGTAGTTCTAGTTTGGTACAGACAGACTACAAATCGTGACAAAGCAGTGAACACCATTCATACAAATCTAGTGATGGAAATCTGAATAGAGCATTCCTCAAATTGAAGGACTGCAGTAAAATGCTGGTTGCTTCATCTTCTTGCCATGTACCTAGCCGAATTATATGCTGGAATTGACACTGCTATTATAATTCTTATTGTACAGGATAGACTTAAATGTATTTTATTCTGTCATTTAGTACGGTGTGTTTGTAGCAGCTAAATATAGAAAACAAGGTGGCAGATGAGTATTGCTTTCTTGAGATGCTTTTGTGAATGCTAGTTTTATGATAAAGTGGTCGGTTTAAACAGTAATTATATCAATTGCACTGTGTAGTTCTTGCCATGTACCTAGCCGAATTGTATGCTGGAATTGACACTGCTATTATAATTCTTATTGTACAGAATAGACTTAAATGTATTTTATTCTCTGTCATTTAGTACGGTGTGTTTGTAGCAGCTAAATATAGAAAACAAGGTGGCAGACGAGTATTGCTTTCTTGAGATGCTTTTGTGAATGCTAGTTTTATGATAAAGTGGTCGGTTTAAACAGTAAGTATATTAATTGCACTGTGTAGATTTGACTGATCATAAGCCTTTGTTATATGTGAAAGCTGTGGGAACCGTTGAAGGTGGAAGGGCACTTACAAAGATAAAGACGGATCTCAAGAAACCTGTTGTTAATCTTGCCTGCCATCCACGGAGCCCACTCTTGGTATTTTAGTTTGGAAAGTTTGCTATCACTGCATTAAATTCTAGGAGTGTTGATTTTTCTAAGGCCTTAACTTGTCATTCTGTTGAAGATGATGTTATATTTAGGTAGAAAACTGACTGAATATTTGAAAATTTGTGTTGGCAGTATGTTGCATATGCAGATGGTTTGGTCAGGGCTTACAACATCCAGACATTTGCAGTTCATTATACTCTGCAGAGTGAGACCCAATATAAATTTCCTTTTATTAGCTTTGGAAGTACTTTCAAGTAGCTTGCCTGTGCAAAACTATCAGTCTATTGCTTTTCATATTTATTTGGATGGTCTCCTGTTTTCGACTTTTCGCCCATAAGCTACAATTTGGGTTATCGTTTTTATTTTAGATTATTTTTGCAGTTGATAATTCTATCAAGCTTGTTGGAGCTGGAGCATTTGCATTTCATCCAACTTTGGAGTGGGTTTTCATTGGTGATAGACGTGGCACTCTTCTAGCATGGGACGTATCAGTGCAAGCAAGACCTAATATGATTGGAATGTAAATCTTCTAGAGCAATCATTCTAAACTTTGTCAGTAGTGTGATTTCAGTAGGATTGATAAAGACCTTTGTAGAAATACATGTTGCATGGCATGATGTATGTTGTGTATTCATCTACACTTAATTGAAGTTTCAAAATGTAAAAGTACAAGCTCTACCTGCTGGTAGCTGGTAGTGGTAACAGTCTCCATATCTTCTCCTTCGTCTCTTAGTCCAAAGTATTATAGCTGTCACCCTCAATGAACCCTCTTAACTCGGTGTCTTTTTGTTTATGTGACCTTGGACTTATTTGACTAAAGTGTTGCTCAGGGACATGTTCCCAGCCCTGGGAGATGCGTACCCACATTTCCCAGTCCGGGGGGACACCTCCAACAAGGTATAGGATGGTGCCCCCAGCAAAACTCATGGATGCCCCCTTGAAGCAGTTCAAAATTCTTATTTGTACAGTTTAATCCCATGTCCAATGCTCTCATTTTTACCTGCATTATCCATGCCTAACAATCTGATTTATGGTCTGATTTGTATTTTCCATGCTCTGTGATCGGATACATGAATCTGTCCATTAAGCTATGAAAGAGTCTGATCTGGATATTATATGCCCAGCTAGCTGATATAGAGGCTTCATCTGTGTATTTTATGTCGAATAGATGTACAGAGGTTGGATATGTGTTTTCTATTGCGTGGAAACACGTTAAAGAGATCAAACCCATGTGTCTAGTCCCAAAATATAGACTGTACACCTACTAATTTTCCTCAAGATTGGTACTACCCACAATTCTGTACCCTTCCCCCGATTTTTGGCAGAGCCATATAGATTGGTGGGTGCTGTTCAGTTGTGTAGATTTTGGTTTTATAGTTAGATCACACGAACCCTGGCTTCTCAGTTTGACTTAAATTGCACAATGGTGAAGTTTCTGTCCATGCTGATAAAACAATAAAATCAGTCCCTAAAAGATTAAAACTGAGAATATATTTTCATTGTTGATAATAGTCTCATATTCTTTAACTATGTCAGTTATACTCATTTTTGACAAATAAGTGCCTGCAGATGGCAAATCCTCGATTGTTGAAAAATAAGCCCTCAAACTTAGAAAACATGCCTGAAAGAGCACCTAAAAGAATGGAAACTCTTATGAAACCTTTGGATATCTTCGTGATTAGACTAAAACCTTTAGATATCGTTGGAATGAGAAGAGTGGAAAGTGTGGTGACATTATTCTCTTCCAACATACACCCGTTATGATGGAAAACTGTACAGTAAAAGTTGCCTGGTCTCTTAGTATCAACTTATTTTTTCTTCCCAAATTTTCTGTATCTTAAAAGAATAGGATGAAATTTGGCCAGTTTGCTAACTGAGGACGAAAAGTAGAATCCCTTGAAACATTGGATTTAAAATCAATCATCTTCCAGCATAATTGGGCAAAGAGGTAGAGCAGCATAAATCCTTCTTAACCCCAGTTTTAATAAGCACCGAGAGGGATACAAATAAATAAATGTAATTATATCGATGCTTTAAAGATCCGGGGTTAAGATGGCTATGCTGGTTCGTTTCATTATAGTTTTATAATTATTACGGTTCTGTTTTTTCAGATATTTCTATGATTATGGTCGGCTGTTTTTAAATTTGTCACTTTCACAGATGTCATTTTTATTTAATTTAGTATATTAATGTTACAGACTTGACCCATCTGCTTTGACTGTAAATGCACCTCTCTACTCTTGGTGCAATGACAATTTGAGTGATCCAAAATGGATCGAAACCAACAAATGGGTTTAAGACTCGGTACCTTTTTTTTTCAGATGGAATACACATCCTAGGAAACCCTGGTTTGTTTTATTATAGTTTTATAATTATTACGATCCTGTTTTTTCAGATATTTCTATGATTATGGTCGGCTATTTTTAAATTTGTCACTTTTACGGATGTCAATTTTGTTCAATTTAGTGTATTAATGTTACAGACTTAACCCATCTGCTTTGACTGTAAATGCACCTCTCTACTCTTTGTGCAATGACAATTTGAGTGATCCAAAATGGATCCAAACCGACAAATGGGTTTAAGACTCAGTACCTTTTTTTTCAGATGGAATACACATCTTGGGAAACCATCCAGGTACTTCCTCTCATTTTGAGGATGGTACGGGAGGTAAACCTGCTGGTTGCATTTTTGGCAACCTAACCTGACGGGGACATCGAGTGAGGCCCAATAATATCTACAGAGGCAGCCAGCCCGGGGACTTGAACTCGTGACCTCCTGCTTGTAATTCACAACACTCAATCACTCGAGCTAACCCACTGGGCTATGTAAGACTCAATACCTACAAGATTAATCAGGCAATTTATGAAGGTTAGCAAACATCGTAAAACAAAACAATTGTACAAGTTGAATGAGACAAATGTGAGAGGAAAAAAAGAATTAAATGAAAAGAAAAAAAAGAGAATAGGAGAGAAGGCCGAGGAAGGGGAAATGAAGGGTCATGAATTTTTGGCCTTCCCCTTACCCGCAACTCTCCTTGATTCTCTCATGAATTTCACTCTCAGTGGGTCTTTTGGACAAGAGAGGAAGAGGCATAGGGAGCCATGAAAGCAATGTAACTAGAGATTTCTAGAATGAAGAATTGAGCCCCCATTTAATGCTGGTTTTCTCATTTGGGTTTCCAGGGTAAACATTGTGTCCATTGTGTCTTGAATGGTTTGGACATTTCTCTGCGTTTGTTAAAACAACTTGGGTGTGATTTTATTTTGTCAAGCTATAATCTTCATGATTTCTTCACTTCTGAGAAAATGTATGGATTCCCATATGTTTTAATGTTGCCTGCATTTGAATTCCCAAGGAAATAAAGAACTAACTACTGTATTCCTGTTAGCAATACTCAAAAATCCCTTCCCATTCATTTTCTGTGAAGCGAACAGCTCTGTGATGCCCACTGTTGGATTTACACTGAAATGTGAGATTTGGGGTTTCCATTAAGTGGTTGTTGCAATTTATTAGCTTGGTTTCTAATTTTACTTATAAATTATATGCATTCTTTGTCTATTGAGGCCATCGACATTGTCTCTTAGTAAAATTCATCTTGCTGGGTCGAGTTCCAATTGCCTGGGACGTTTTCCCAATTGCCTAGGTTGTTTCCCACTTGCGTAGATGACTTCATATCTCCTTGGACATTTTATTTCGTGCTTGGATGAATTTACATTCCTCCAGGGCCGATTTCCCTTATCTGGGCATTTCTCAATCATCCATAGGCCGTACGGGCCGCACATAGCTTGTGGAGATGTTCTCTCTCTCCTAGGGTGATGAAGTTAGTTGTTGGATGATTAATTTAATTTATGGTCGACTTGATTAACTGATGGTCGATTCATTCTCTTGTTGGATGGTTAATTTCATTGCTGGTTGACTTATTTATTAGTTGGTCTCTCCATTCCTCTATTGACACAGAATCCCAATCAAAGCTATCGACTCAACTCTTCAAAGCTTGTTGATAAAGTCCAGTTTCATAACTTTAACATTCCTTCCACTGATTTCCACTTACCTTGATTCTTATCTACATGTATCATTACATCCATGGCTAACAACGACATTAACATTGATAGAGATGGTTTGGACAGATGCATAAAGATGTCAGTTATGTTGAGTGATGCCTTTTAAAACGTGAGTTTTAGGTTTTTTTGAAATCTAATGGCTCTTCTAAGCTATGATGAGATCAAATAGTTTAGCGAGTTTTGTTTTTTGGGACAACCAAGTCCTCACTATTAGGAAAATCGAGCACATAAAGAAACCAAAATAACTCTAAAGAGTTATCTGTATTGTATATCATAATGAGAAACAAAAAGCTTTTTTATATAGGACTAGAAGCAAGTTGAGTCAATCCACTTTATGAATGTGGGATAGACCGAGAAACACAATAAAGTGAAATAAGACATAAAAGCCTAAAATGAATTGAAATCAAATTGACTTTATTAATTCCTCAATCTAATATGTAATTGACCATTATAAGCTAATATTTACTTTAACACCCTCCCTTAATGGTCAATCTACTAACTACACCAAGCTTATCTCGGAATTTTACATATTTTTTAGGACCAAAAGACATGGTGGGAATGTCTGTAGTTTGTTCCTCTGTGGGACAGTACTGCAGCTTGATAGATCCATCCTTTACAAGATGTCTGATGAAGTGGTAATGTACATCAACATGTTTGGGTACGCTCGTGGAAGACTGGATTCTTGGCAAGTTTGATCACCTCTTGATTGTCACATAACAAGGGTGTTGGCTTTGTTTGTTGCATCTTCATATCTGAAAGCATCCTCTTGAGGCAAACTGCCTCACATGCTCTTTTCACTGCTCCGCGATATTTTGCTTCTATCGATGAAAGGGCTACTGCATGCTGCTTCTTGTTGGTTCATGTGACTTCACTTGTGCCAAGGCTGAAAACATATCCAGAAGTGGATTTTTTATCATCGACAGAACCTGCCCAATTTGAATTTGTATAGCCACACAGTTGAGGGTCTTTGCTTCTATTGTACAAAATGCCAAAGTCAAGAGTCCCTTTCACATATCTCAACACTCACTTAGCTGTAGTCCAGTGCTCTACCTTTGGCGCTGCCATGAATCTAGAAATGAAGCTCACAATAAAAGTCAAATCAGGTCTAGTGGTTGTAAGATATATCAATATACCCACTAGTTGCCTGTATACTGACTCATTAACTGCCTTAGAGTCAGTTATGGATGAAAGTTTTAGCTCTTTCTCCATAGGTGTAGATGAGATTTTGTGATCTGTCATTCGGAACCTGCCAAGCAAACCTTCTAGCATATTTTGTTTGTGAGACAAAATTTGCTGCTACCTGTTTTCCAAACTTCTACACCTAGACAGTAGTGTAGGAGGCCTAGATCAGTCATGTCAAAAGTTTTGCTCATATTGGATTTGATCTGTTCTATAACACTTTCATTACTACCTGTAATAATGATATCATCTACATATATGAATAGAAGGATGATATCATTACCAACTCTTTTGGCATACATATTGGAATATGAAAGACTCCGTTGGAACCCCTATTCATCCAAGTATTTGTCAATCTTGATGTACCATGCCCTGGGTGTTTGCTTCAGACCATATAGAGCCTTCTTCAGTCTGCAAACTAGATGCTCCTTCCTCGAAACCTGAAAACCTTTTGGTTGATATTTGTAGACCTCTTCCAACAAATCTCCATTGAGGAAGGCACTCTTCATGTCCATTTGATGGACCTTCCAACTAAACTGTGCTGCCATGGCTAGAAAAAGTCAGATGATGTTCATCTTTGTTGTAGGAGCAAAAGTCTCCTCATTGTCAATGCCTTGCTGAGAGAACCCTTTTTTTACCAACCATGCTTTGTACTTGTCAAGTGTATCTTTTGCCTTTTACTTGACCTTGTACACCCATTTGTAGCCAATGAGTTTCTTCCTTGGTGGAAGAGCTGTGAGGTCCCAAGTTTGATTTTTCATCAAACTCTCATGTTCGGCTACCATGGTCTTTTCCCATTCAGGTCTCCCTTTCGCCTCCTCAAACAACTGTGGCTCATAGATTTCTTGAACATTGGCCATCAGAGTAAAGTTGATCATGTTTGGTTTCTGTTTGCTCTTTCCTCTCGATGATTGTCCCTTTATAATTTCATCTATCTGAACATCTCCAATGGTGTTGTTCCACCACTTGGGTCTCTTTTTGGGATTTTCCTCATCCTCTTGTGTATTTGTGTTACCAGAATGCTAATTTAGGCTATTTGCATCATAAATTATTGGCCTAAAATACTCCTCATGCTCACAATCTTCCCCCCCTTTAGGTGGAGTTGCTTGAAGCTCGACACCTGAATCCTTATCCACCACTGGATGCTCGATGATTTTGAATTTGGGAGAAGTGTGGAAAGGTCCAACTTCCTGATCAACAACATCTCTACTAAAACTCACCTTATTGGTGTCAATATCAACCAACCTGTAGGCTTTATGATTGTCGTTGTACCTTGTGATCATAATCTTTTTGCTCTTTGGATATAAATTGGTTTGCTTTTTATTTGGAATCCAAGTGTAGGCAGTGGAACCAAAGACTTTAAGATGGCTACCTTTGGGATTTCTTCTAGACCATGCTTCTTTTGGACTCTTTTGCTTCATCGCCATTGTTGGAGATCTATTCAACAAGTATATCACTGAGAACACTGCCTTAGCTCAAAACCTGTTTGGAACACACTTGTTCTACAACATACAGTTGGCCATCTCTATGATAGTGCAGTTTTGCTTTTCAATCACTCCATTTTACTGTAGAGTGTAAGGTGTAGTGAACTGTCTTTTGATCCCATGTTTAGCACACAAGTTATTGAATTCTTTGGAACAAAATTTTCCACCATTATCAGACCTAAGAGAGGTAATGTGACAACCTGACTCTTTTTCTACTAAGGCTTTGAACTTTTGAAATTCATTAAACACGCTAGATTTCAGTTTCAAAAAATAGACCCACATTTTGCTATTGTAATTATCAACAAACATAAGGAAATACCTAGCACCAGTGATTGATGCCGTTTTCATTGGTCCACAAATGTCTGCATGAATCAGTTGAAGGACTCTTAGGGCTCTCCACACTTATCCTTTATCAAATGGCGCTTTGTGCTACTTCCTTTCCTGGAAAGCTCCACAAACTCCCTGGATCTATTGCTGAATGTTCAAAAATCTGCCTACCAGATTCTCTCATGCCAATTGAGAGAGGTAGGTCAAGTTGAGGTGCCCATACCTTTGATGCCATAGTGTACTGATATCTGATGCACTCTTGGTAGCTAGTGCATGCTCTCTGACCTGTCCAATATCCACTAGTATGAACAATTTGTGGTCCTTGACACCAAGAGCATTAGTCTTCTTGGTCTCCTTGTCAACTATGTAGAACTTGTGATTGCTAAAGTTGACATCTAGTTGGGGGCTGTGCCGCATGATTTGAATAACTGAAAGCAGATTTAGCTCCATACGTGGCACATATTGGGGATGAGTATATAGTCGTTGATCTTCACTATTTACTGGTTCACATAGTTCCAAGTGATGATCCGGGCTGATTTTTTTGTGTCGTGGCCATAAAATCATAGAGGGATGACTACTTCTTCTTTGTATTGTTTGTGAAATGAGAACGCTATTGAGGTCCTCCCTGGTTGGTTTTCTGGTCAACCAACATCTTTTTGCAACGCTTACTCATACAACCCTCCTTGCCACAATAATGGAATTTGATGGTTTTCTGATCCTTGGTGACACCCTCACTGTTGTTCTATCCTTTCTTCTTGGAACATTTTCCTTTGCCCTTTAATTTGGCAGCAAATGCTTGCTCAAAACCCTCTGGCTCGCTACTACTACTAAAGTATTTCTTCCATTTGTCCTGCTGTAAGAGCTTATTGCAAAGCTCATCAAACTCTAGTTCAACATTCATAGAAGTGATGTTCAAGGTCTCAATAAAGTACTCGTAAGCACGTGGTAAACTTTTCAGTGTGATTACCACCATGTTTTCTTCCTCCATCTCCTGACCAATGGCCATCAACTATTCTCAGATACCTTTGATCTTGAGCAAATGCTTATAGAGGGATGCATGCTCATCCATCATCATCGAAAACAACATGATATTCCTGAAGGCTCTGCCCTTGCCCGATGTCTCATTCAAATCTTTCAAATATGTCCAAGTTGTTGAGGAAGTCTTACCTGTCTGGACCTCTGTAAGCATCTCATCTATCACAGACAACTTAATTAGCATCAGTGACTCCGCTTTCTCATCAAACTTATTCTGGTCTTTACCTGCAACTGTAGGCTGTGTAAGTTTACCAAGGACAATATTTGCCAGGCACTTGTAGTAAAAAATGGCCACCATTTGTTGCTTCCATGTGTTATAGTTCTTGCTTGTGAACCTTTGACTCCCTTCCAACATGATCTTGGGTAAAGATGCTATCGATGAAGGTTAAAAATAAGCCAAGAATAGAGTAATATGCTGGAAAAATTTAAGATTTATAATAAATCTGCCCCAAAACAGCCCCAAAACACGCAAATCTAGCCAAATCTGCTCACCACCAGCTCAATAAGACTTAGATCTGCTCTTAACCAGCTGAAAAACATGTAGATCTAGGCAAATCTGCTCACCACCAGCTCAAAATCACTCAATTCATTTAATAAATAACACAAAAAGAATCAATTTTTTCCTTGGATCTACTGAAAAATAACAAATCAACAATTAAAACAGTTAAAATTTCGCTTAAGTAGTTAAGTGTATTCAATATTCTTTAACTTTTAACAATTAGAACAATAACTGCATGCATCAAGATCACTGAAAGAAAGACATCCACAATATACACAAGATTTATCCTGGGAAACCCTCTTGGGGGAGAAAACTCAACAAAGCTTCTTCAATATAGATTTGTCAATAGGTACAATGTCTCTCTCCAAGAGAGATCTCACAAAACAGAAGATAACCAAAAGATAGACCGGAAACCCTAACCAGAATAGAGTAGTGCACCACTAGACCAATATAGGCCTCCAAGAGATAACCAAAACCCTTCACCAAAACACCCTTACTCTGTAGTTGCGTCTCCTCCTCAGACTTGTGCACTTTTCTTTGAGAGAGAGAACTTGTGTAGTGTGTTCTACAAGTGAGGTGCCTATATTGAAGAAGTTTTGTTACCAGGTCATGCATCCATGGTCTCATCATCCTTCCGGGCTTTATGTCATCACGAGGCTTTAACTCGCCAACTCACACAGAATCTGGCATCTAGGTCATAATAACTAGTAACTTGTCAACTCACATAGAGTTTGACATGTAGTTCATACAGAACTAGTAACTCGCCAGCTCACACAGAATCTGTCATCTAGTTCATACAAAACTAGTAACTTGTCAGCTCACACAAAATCTAACATCTAGCTCATACATAATTAGTAACTTGTCAGCTCACATAGAATCTGGCCTCTAGTTCATAAAGAACTAGTAACCTTTGGTTGGCACACCAGGAAATCGGTCCACAGTGACCAAGCATCTAATCACGAGGATTAGGCGATGTAGTGCGCACACACTACCCATCTATCCCAAGGCTAGGAAACGCCTCCAACCACACCGGTTGGCCCTCCAGCTTGAAGAGCTGGGAAACTCGCCATCCCCGAAGAATTGACATCTGCTGGCCTTGTGCGAGGTCATGTTGACTGGTGCCACAGTCAGTAACATGCCTGTGAATGACTACTTGCTGCTACTGCCATATGCTAATGCTGCTTCCCTGGAATCGCATTTGTAAATCATCACTCCCTCTTACTAGGGAAGTCCTTCTGGACCATACCAAGCTTGTCTCTGAAGTATACAAACTTCACTTTCGACAGAGGCTTGGTCAACGCATTTGCTATCTGCTCATTTGTAGCGACATACTAGAGCTTCACTGCTCCCCTCTGCACCATATTTCTGATATAATGGTGTACTTGATCTCGATATGCTTGGGCTTGTCATGAAACGCCGGGTTCTCTGACAACTTCACACAACTATGGTTGTCACACCAGATACAAGTTGCCTCTAAATCAAGATCAAACAATCTTGCAAGCAGCTTCTGAAGCCACATTGCTTCTTTGCTAGTTGAACACGCTGCTATATACTCTGCATCAGCCATACTGAGCGACACACTAGTCTGCTTCCTACTGAACCACGAGATCATAGTTGATCCCAAACTAAAGCAACATCCATATGTATACTTTCGATCTGCAACACTACGGACCCAATCTGAATCAGTAAAGCCTTGCATGCTTATCTCACGATTCGAAACATATCTGAGTCCATAGTTAATTGTACCTTTCAGGTACCTCATCACATGTTTTGCTGCAATCAAGTGAACACCTCTTGGCTCAACCATATATTGGCTCAATGTGTTCACCGCAAAGCATATATCTGGCCTTGTTAACGACTTCGTTAAGTACATCAACGAACCAATCATTTGTTTATACATGGTGACATCCACTGTCTCTGAAGATGTATCACACAATAACTTCAGATTTGTCACCTTCGGTGTAGGCAATGGATTTACAATCCATCATTCCGAATCTCTACAGTATATTTTCCTTGGTTAAGGAAAATCTCATTCGGTCTCTGCCATACCTCTAGACCTAAGAAATAATGCAACATACCTAGGTCTTTCATCTCGAATTCTGTAGCAAGCTTCCTCTTACTTTCAATGATGAGCTTCTTGTTTCCTGTTAGAAACATGTCATCCACATATAACAATAATATCACTGGTCCACCATCTACAACCTTGTAGTAAAGGTTGGAATCTGCTTTACTCTTGGTAAAGCCCAAGCTCATCATGACACTGTCAATTCTACCATACCATGCCCTGAGTGCTTGCTTTAATCCATACAAGGCTTTCTTTAATTTGTACATGTGTCTGACTGTCATGTGTCTCAAAACCTTGTAGCTGCTCCACATACACTTCCTCTTCTATTACACCGTTAAGAAAGGCTGTCTTCACGTCCATCTGGTGTACCTTCCACTTCATTACTGCACCTATCGCAAGTATAGTTCTAATCGAAGTGTATCTCGCCACAGGAGCAAATGTCTCCTCATAATCTATTCCTTCTTTCTGGGAGAAGCCACGCGCCACGAACCTTGCCTTGTACTTCTCGATACTGCCATCTGCTGAATGCTGCGTCTTGTAAATCCACTTGGAACTTACAACTGTCTTCTCTTTCAGTCTTAGAACCACATCCCAAACATCATTCTTTATAATGGACTGGTACTCTTCAATCATGGCATCCTTCCATTCTTTCTTCTCTACAACCTCTTTGTAACAGGTAGGCTCAACATCAATAGTCACTTAACAATGCCACATAACTAGAGTATGGTCGTGGTCTCTTGCTTTCTCTGAAGGATCCATTTGGAGCACCATACTTCTCTGCATCCTGAATAATTTCTCGAGCCCAAGATGGTCTTCTTTTCTTGGTATTCATCTCTCGGATGAATCTGCAGGTCTCTGTGGTTCTTCCATATCATGATCTTCTAGTACACATCATCGTTTGCATCTGTATCTGCAACTCTGGGAACTTCAGGTTCCTCATTTGAATGATTCTGTCTCAATCTACTGAAAGCTGCATCCTCATTGAAGGTGTCATCTCTGCTAGTCTCAATCTGTCAGTGACTAGGGATGTAGACTCTGTATGCCTTCGATGTCTCATTATATCCAACAAATATACCCTTCTTGCCTGAAGGGTCCAATTTCAATATCTTGTCTTTGGGGACATGCACATACACTGGACAACCAAATATCCTCAGGTAGCTGACCTCTGGATTTTCTCCTGTAAACATTTCTTCTGGTGTCTTGTTCCCAAGTACACGGTGGGGACTTCTGTTCTGCATATGTACTGCGGTCCCGGCTGCTTCTGCTGACAGATGCATCAGTAAATTTTGGTCATGAGTCATGGCTTTTACTGCTTCCATGATTGTATCGTTCTTTCTTTCTGCCACACCATTCTGCTGAGGATTGTAGGGAGTAGAGAGCTCCCTCTTAATCCCAACTTCTTTGCATAATGCCTTGAATTCATCTGATGTGAATTCTCCTGCATTATTTGATCTCAAAATCTTTATCTTCTTTTCAAAAAGGTTTTCAACAAGTACCTTGAATTCTTTGAACTTGTTGAATACTTCACTTTTAGCTTTCAAAAAATAAATCCAAGTTTTACATCATAAATCATCAATGAATGAAACATAATATACATACCCGCTAAGTGAAGTGGCTGACATTGGTCCACACATGTCTGAATGTATGATGTCCAAGGCTCCTTTGGCTTTGGTATCACTGCTTGGAAATGGTTTCTTCACGTGCTTGCCTTGTGCGCATCCCTTGCACATGCCTTCATGATTCACTTGGATTTCTCGCAAACTTGTCACCATCTTGCTCACGATCGGTAGTGCTTTGTAATGTATGTGAGCAAATCTTCTATGCCATAGCTCACTTGGAGTAACTGTATCGTGCACTGATGCTGAATTTCACTGCCCCTTCAATTTGTATAGACCTCCTTCTTGAACACCAATAACCACAACATCATCAATGGACTTTCCTTTTGGCAACACAAGAACTTCACCATCAATGAAAGCAACTTTGAATCCTTTCTCTTCCAAGGCTGAGATAGAAAGGGGATTCTTCTTCAATCCAGGTACATACAAAACATCCTCCATCTTCATAGGCTTTCCGGAATGCAATCTATAAGAATCTTCTCCTACTCCTTTAATGGGATAGTGATAGTCATCATTGACCTTCACCTTGTGAAGTGAATCCTTCTGAACTAATTCTGAGAAAGAATCCTTGTAACCTGTCATGTGCTTAGAAGACCACTATCGATAAGCCATGTGTCACTTCCATGAGTAACTGTACCTGTAAGAGCTGATATTAAAACATATTATTTGCTTGTCATATTCTTTGGCTCTCTCTTGATCATCTTCTGCGGCATGAGCATGATGTCTTTTATACTTTCCTTTGCTGACCTGTCTTTTGAGTTGGGACAATTTATTGAAATGTGTCCCATCTTCTGGCAGATGCAACATCTGTAATTTGAGTAATCCTTTTTAAACTTTTGTGTCTTTTGTAACCCATGAGGCTCCTTGTGTGAGTGAACCTCTTTCTTTCTCTTTCCTTTTCTTGCATGCGCTGCTAGAGCTTGATTATCCTCATCGTCTAGTTTCTCTTCTATTGCTTCCAATCTAGCTTCTTCTTGAGTGGAATCCTCCCATAATCTGCTAAAATTTGTTAGCTTTCTTCTTGAACAGATTCCCTGAATGAATGATTCCAAAGATCTTGGGAGACCATTCAAGGTGGTCATCACTAGTTCAACTTCTTCGATTATGTCTCCAATGGCTTCAAGTTGTTCTTTGATTTGAGACACTCTTGTGAAGTAGGATTGAATGGTTTCTGAACTTTGCATCTTCACACTGTTGAGATGTGTCCTCAACGTCATCTTTCGGTTGATATTCTTGCCTTCATATAATCAGGATAGGGCATCAAACATTTGCTTGGGAGTTGTCAATGATGAAACATGAGGGATCAAATGATCCTTGATAGAATCAACAATGATTCTCTTTGCCTTGACTAGACTTTTCCTTGGCCACATCTTCCTTTGGTTTTGGAACTTCTACTTTGAAGAAATCTTCTAGATCATTCTCTCCTAGAATGAGCATCACTCTATACTTCCATGCCCGAAAATTATCAACACCCTCAAGCTTCTCATCAAGCTTAGCGCTGGGAGTCATCTTTCCCTGGGACGGAAATATAATAAGAAAATAAAAACTTTTCAAAGGAAGGTTTTGAACTTACTAGAGAATGTGCTATGCCAAAGTGATTTGCTCCAACATACATTACAAAGCACTACCGATCGTGAGCAAGATGGTGACAAGTTTGCAAGAAATCCAAGTGAATCATGAAGGCATATGCCAGGGATGCGCACAAGGCAAGCTCGTGAAGAAACCATTTCCAAGCAGTGATACCAAAGCCAAAGGAGCCTTGGACATCATACATTCAGACATGTCTCTGCCGGCAACAGTCCCTAGGTCTTCACGCTCTCACAAACTCTGTGGCTCTAGCTAAGCTTTGATACCATATTATGGAAATCGAGCACATAAAGAAACCAAGATAACTTGAAAGAGATCTCCATATTGAATATCATAATGAGAAACCGATAG
Organism: Picea sitchensis; assembly: GCA_010110895.2. Classification (NCBI taxonomy): domain Eukaryota; kingdom Viridiplantae; phylum Streptophyta; class Pinopsida; order Pinales; family Pinaceae; genus Picea; species Picea sitchensis. Next base: position 125,883 of record SNQJ01S0028397.1, read on the forward strand.
CTTTCTTATATAGGATTACAAGCAAGTCGAGTCAGTCCACTTTATGAATGTGGGATAGATCGAGAAACACATTAAAGTGAAATAAGACATAAAAACATAAAATAAACTAAAGTCAAATCGACTTTATTAATGCCAAAATCTAATATCTAATTGACCATTATAAGCTAATATTTACTTTAACACTCATGTGTCATTTGTGGAATTTGGATGATGTACTCCTTCTGGTGCACGGAGTAAGGAGAGTCCATTTTTTTTCCATCAAATCACCATCACCCTGAACAAAATTGGTCAGATTGAAACACTCAAAGAATCATAAGAAACTGCCAAGTGAATATTAGATTCTGTATTGCTTTGGTTCAGATAATGTTACTGGGACCAGTGGAGCCAATATAAAAATGGGACAATGTCAAGAAATGAAGATGGAGAGAAGAACAGATGTTCATGTTACTCCATTAGAGAGGTTACACTAAGCATAGAAGCCTCATAAGCCTAGAACATTGTCAACTCTACAAACAACATCAAGCTCACATGCCTTCATAATAATAGTGAGCAAAGCATGGTGTATGCAATTGGGTGGAAGACTGACGTTGGTTTATGCAGACTATGAGCCTCCAGGACAAAGGCCTTGGAGTCAGTTCATAGAACAGAGATTCAGAGTATTTTCCAAGTCTTGTTGGTTATTGATCTCACTTATTATTTACCATTGCTAGCTAGTGGTTGTGGTGTGTAGGTTTCAACCAAGAGAAGGCCTTGCAGCCATGAGAGGAAGAGAGATCCTTGTACAGCGTAGAGAACAGGCCTAATAGCTTCAGAGGACAGAGCTCTTTATAAAACACTGAGAATAGAGCTCAGAAGTAAACCTCCGCAAAGGATCCGTGTTGGTGAAGCGAGTGGGCTATAAGACCCTCGTTTACGGATCATTGAGTTGCAACATAATGAGCATATATATATATATATAAAGGTGTTATTTAAACTTTAAAGAAACACAATGATTACTGATTAATGACATTATATTGACTTCGATGGGCCAAAACATGAGGTATAAAATCTTTCCATATTCTTTGGTAAATAATGAGTTTGTATTACTGAAAAAAATAAAATAAATTATGGTGCCAAAACTAGGGGATTAATGAATATTCCTCTCAAGCTTACAAAAAGACTCACTTGAAAATGTGCTTCTAAGTTGAAGATCAAACTTTACTATACAAGAGAAACAAAGGACAGAAGATAAAGCTTGCATAATTTTCTCTAATTTGAGGATCTGCACAGCTGCAAGGTCAAGCTTACCTACTTAAAACATAGTTTTCAGGTTTAAAATCGTTATTTAATGTTTGTTGGCTGCACAAACTGCAAGGTCAAGCTTACCAACTTAAAACATAGTTTTCAGGTTTAAAATTGTTATTTAATGTTAGTTGGCTGCACAAACTGCAAGGTCAAGCTTACCAACTTAAAACATAGTTTTCAGGTTAAAAATTGTTATTTAATGTTAGTTGCCAGCCAGCCTCCACTAAGGACTGTCCCAACTTTCACAATCTTCTGATTTTTTAGCCCTTTTCCTTGGAAAATCCTTGGGATGCTCCATGGATTTGAGTCCTGATTTTCCATGTCTCCAGTGCAGATGATTTTTTCCTTATGTTTGGTGCTGTCATTTCTTGTTCTTCTTCCTTTGGTGTTTGGACGGCTAAGCAAGGTCAGGCTTACAACCTTAAACGTAGTTTTCAGATTTAAAATTATTATTTAATGTTGGTTACCAACCGGCCTCCACCAAGAGCTGTCCTAATATTTGCAAGGAGGCCTGTTTTGATGTTTTACGCCTTTTCTTTGGAAAAAGGTTGGGATGCTCTATGGAATATTTCTTTCCCATTTCCCTAGATAGGATTATCTTTTCCTATGTTTGTTGTTGTCATTTATTGAACCTCTTTGTTTGGTTCTTGGTTGGTTGACAAATTCTTTGAAGGCTTTGCTAGGGGAACCTTTGGTACTTGGCTAGCTAACAAAGCTGTCCAAGCCTTTGCTAGTGTATCCAAGTAGCTAACATTGTCTTTGGTTATGCTTGCTTTATCATGTGGGGCATTTTTTTGATGGACTTGGACTCCTCCGAAACCTTTTCAAGCTTGGAATATACTTGCATTTTTTTTGAAGAGCCTCAATCTTTCTCCACTATTTTCTAGTCCAAATCTCTAGCATGCTAGGTTGAGGGGCCTAGAGATTTAATGTTCTTCTCGATTAGGTTTATTTTTTGAGTTGCATCCTTTGTTGGTTTGGACATGTACATGTAAGGTGTTCAGGCTTGAGGTAGACACAACTATTAGAAGGACTTAATCTTTATGGTTTCTTCTTTTTTTGAAGACCCTTGAACTTTCTTCTTGACCATTTCCCAATCCAAATCTCCAACAGGTTGTGTTTTGGGGATTGGAGATTTAATGTTCTTGTCCTTTGGGTCTGGTTATTGGGTTGTGCCCTCTGTTGGTTTGGACATTGATTAGAAATGGATCACTTTGTCATATATTTTGGTACTTTCTAGGTTGAAAAATTGGAGCTATTGGCTTGTAGGGCACATTTTAGCGGTAAATCCTCTTTTAGTGATTTAGGGTCCAAAAACTTTCAAATCCCATTTGAGGCATCAAACGACATTTTTCTGGGGTCAAAACTTTGCAAACAAAGTTTTCAATGTCTTGACATTATTCTACACATTGAGAGCTTTGCAATGGTGCAACTATCACCTCAATTGGAGCTTGTATGAGGAAGTTATGCCTCCCACAAGTTGACTTATCTTGTTGACCACCATGGTACTAAGTGGATGGCATGTCAACTCTCATTACTCATACATGTAGAACCAATCATGTGTGGACTTTCAAGAAGATTCTAGAGGGTCCAAAACCCTAACCCTAATTGAGAGTTGTGGCATGCAAAAGCCCTAACCCTAACCTTGGATGACTATTATGACATTGTCAAATACTAGGTTGTTAGGAAAGGAAGGGGTTCCATTCTTATTGTATTGATTACTTTTCTATAGTGGAGTTGAGCAAGGGAGTGGGATATTGGGGTGGAACAGAGGAAGTAGAAGACTTTGTAACAAAAATATAGGCTAGCCGCTATAGTCTCCATGGTAACACCATAGTGAGTTCACCTTTCTTTGTATTTGCATTTCATAATTGAGAAGAAAAGAGCAAGGCATATTCGGAATTCCTCACCTTCTGGCTGGATTTTTATCGTATTGGTTTTTCTTGGGGTACATCTTGTCTTCATGGTTTGGATGCTGTATTATTTGTTTTAGCTTCTTTCATTTCAGTATTTCATGTGCTAAGCTAGTAATATTAAATCTTAATCTTAAATACAAGAGTAAATAATAAGGGTTTGCATAAACTTTTAAGATCCGTTGTGACGAACTGTTCTAGTGGAATGCCCACGACTAAGTTCCAGTAAACACCTACTTTGGTCATGTCCTAGTACCTTGTTGCCGCCTTTATACACACTTGGGTAACGTGGAAGAAATCTTCAATCCACTTGATGTGTCCTTGGGGGCAAGTCTTGAGTCAAGGTGTTGTCACATAATCCTTGACTCCTTCGTCTAGGCCAACTCCTAGTGAAGCCAAGGGGGGTAGTCCCTAAAGAAAATAATCTAAGGCTTGAACTAATCTAAATACAAGAAATAAGGTCTAGGAGTTTATTGCAACAAAGACAATATAACAATAAGTAAATCTACACTAGCAACATATATCATTCATTCATTCACTACAAATGCTTATAGAAAAGATATTCAATCAAAGAGATACTTGCATAAAATATAATCAAAAGGATACATATACGTGCAAGTAAATAACCATAAGCAAATAAGATACTTCAAGATAAATGGAAATGCTTTGTAAATTTAAGTACTTGAAGTAAATGGCTTAAAAGTAAATAATGAGACCAGTGCCAATAATTGTGAAAAGTGTAATGCTGCTGAGAATGGAGATTGTTGTGTAAAATTGTCCTTGTAAATTTTTAGAGTAGATTAATGTTTAGAATGATTTTTATTGCATAAAAGAAAACTAATTTAGATGTGGCCTCTAAGAGGCTATTCCTTAGAGTGGAGGCTGAGCTTGCCGAATATCCAACATGGAGAGTATCCCTCTGATTTTGCACACAAGCTCAAGAGAATGTGGGAGATCCAACAGGGAGAACCTAGATCTCAAAGTTCTCGCTGGATTTCTTACACAAACCATCTTGTGTTTCCACACAAGCAATAGGTGTTAAAGATTGTCCTAATTAAACTAAATCCGCATTGACCAGCCTCGGTTTTGCGTGAAACTTACTTCCAAAGATCGAGACTAAGCTCGCAGTGGAAGGGTCCGAAACATATACTAGGGAGCTAAGGGGATGGGTTTATTTGCCAAAATTGAAAATTGCAATAAAGTAAATGTTTTCTAATTACTAAGTCTACACTGACCAACCTCCTTTTAGTGTAAAGCTTAATTAGAGGAGCTGAGGGGGCGGGTTTATTTGCAAGAAAGTAAAATTGCAAAAAGTGAAATCTAATCTAACAATTAAAAGATTACTTTCCCAAAATAAAATCGAAACTAAGTGTGGTAGTGCTTTGTGATAAATTTTATGATTGATTTTATCTTTCCTTTAGGTAAGAGCCGTGAAACTGAAAGAATTGCAGGAAATTGAACAAGCACCACAAGACACAATTCCCCCTAGGGGGAATCAAAACTGGGCACTGTGTAGCCCACTCTTTTATTGCTTCGGTTACAATGGTCTCTCTTTGGGAGACTTGGGATCCTTATAAAGATGGATCAATGAACTTTACAAGTTTATAAAAAGATTTATTAAGGTACAAGGTTCTTCTAGTAGTCTTGAAAGCTCCCAATCTGCCAGAATTGGGCAGAGTTTTCCCTTGTTTCTTCGCTAAACCTGCAAAAAAAACAAGTTAAATGGGGCAAAAGATGCCCAAAAAACTATTGGAATACCTTGCAAAACATGTTAGTTAATGTACAAAAAATTATGGAAAAAAGTCTAAGTAAAAACTACACTAAACTAACAATTAGAACTTAGAAAAACAAGAAAGCAAAGGCCTTTTCTTAATGATATTACTTGCTGTCCTAAAACAACAAACAATATTAAAAAGATGCCAAGATATAACTTTTAAACTCCTTAGAATAGGAAACTACCTTTATCCTTTAAATATCTCTTTAAAAAATAAGCTAAATGATAGATTGCAAGCTAGATTAAAGAATGAAGCTTTATGATTCATTCTACTTGCTTTAATCATGCAAAGGAAAATCTCTTTAGATCAAACTTTTAAATATGGAAATCAAGCTTTGCATGCATTCAATGTAACCAAAGAAAATGTGTTTTAAAGGGTTGAGAAAGAGAGAGATAAAGCCTTTCTTCAAGACTTGAATCTTGGGCAATGGGGTCCTCCGGTGAATGGATGAGGGACTTGTTCTCAAAAGAGCTTGAAGTTTGTGGGAGATTGCACTCAAAACAACCACCACTTCAAGTATGAAGACTTGCAATCTTAATAAATTTACATACAACTTGTTAAATATCAGTGCTCTCTACACATGCAGTTTAAATAGCATGCAATTAAGCAAAATTAACATGCAAATTATTAACCGCATATGTAAAGTAACAAAAGATCTTAATATCCAGGCTAGTTAATAAGATCTTTCCTATTGGGTGATAGAAGCCCTACTAAGGCCAATCTACAAATTGAAATGCACATAAACAAGATACAATTACCTCACAATATTAAACCATGAATATCAACATCCACACATTGCTACCATCCACCATGTGACCTCCAAAGTCTTCTTTATTCAATCTTGAAAGAGTGTTACAATAGTTCAATACAATAGCATAAGTTCTTTCCCCAAGTTCTAACTAGCTTACAATGGGAGAAAATGCTTCAATATATAGCCAAGAGGGTGACAATCCCAATGGAGGAGGGCGCACCACTTGGAAGAGGGTGAGTGACAAGTGTGAGAGATGTGAAAGACACCTCCCCACTTAACTCCAAAATGTGCCATGTGTGAGTGGGTAGATAGAGAGGACGGGTGACACATGGCCCAAGAGAGGTGGAAGCCTCCTTGGGAAGTGCACCCTCCTTGAAGAATGCACCACATAGAGGGAGAGGGGCGCACCCTCTCTTTGGAAACTTCTCCCACTTGACAACTCATCACTCCAACTCACTTCTAACTCAAGCTAACTCCCCTTAAGTGAATCTCAAGTGAGAGAAAGGAAGAATTAACTAAAACATGTTGGAAACATGTTTCTTAAAAAATAACACTTGCTGATTTTTCTGATTTTTTATGACTTTTTTGACTTTTGTGAGCAAAATTAAATTTTAAGTGATTAAAATCACTAATTTTACTCACAAAAGTGGGTATTCTAGGTCCAAAAATGAATACCCGCAAGGTATATAATGCCTCGTAATACCACTTGTTTAATACATGACTAAATTACAATTAAAAAATCCCATTTTACGCTAAATATTTTATTGACATAAAACTTTAAAAAGCCTATGGGGGAATTAGCGCAATTTCCATGACTCAAAATTGATGACCTAGCATGGTAATATAAACATTTAGACACTAGACTTGGATTACCAAGCTAAGGCCTAACCATGAATACACACTCCAACTTTGGAGGTAGTGAGTGAAAAAACTTAGAAATTATAACTTGCCTAAAAAGAATTTCAGGCAAGAGATAATTAACAAGTGAAAAAAAAACACTCTAGAGTCTAGAGTATATACTCATGATCAAGTCTTAGGAGGCCAAACCTTTTACAAATTCATCATGCTAATCTCATCTTATTACAATGCCCCCTCATGGGATGGAAATGTGAAAAAAGGTGGTCAATTTGACCGGTTGGACTTCTGAACTCTGATTTTGAACATGTGAATGTTCAATCTTTGGCGGCTCAATTGCAAGTCCATCCTAGTGCAACTTGGTGGATAACATACCCAAAACACTTGGAAACGTTGAAATAGGTATGAAATGCCTTGGAAATGTCATCAGCCATATCATACAATATTTCCAAATTTGGAAATGCCATATGGTATGGATGATGACATTTCCAAGGCATTCCATCCATTTCTAGTGATGTTTCCGAGCACTTTTTGGAAGCTTTCGAGACCAACCAAATGTCCAAGAGGGGCATGGGACCCTTAGGAAAATATCGCCCTCTCCGTGCCAATGACTCTTTAAGACAAAACAAAAGATAGGGGATTGAGCTCTGAGGAGTTTGTTATCTTAGTAATTGATGGTAATATTAAATTAAAAGATAACATTCTCCTTTATCTTACCTTTTCTAAAAGTTGACATTCTCCTTTATCTTACCTTTTCTAAAAGTCGACATTCTCCTCTAGCTTACCTTTTCTATCCTTTTACTGAATTATTTAACAATACCATTAATTGTTTTAGGATGTTTGAGAGTGGTTCCAACATCATCAAACTTCATATGGAGAAAGTAAAATTTCAAGTCCCATTTAGAATTCTAGAGAATTAACAGTTTTTAGGATTTCAAGGTTTGCTGGATTGTAGCTTTTCCACTGGATTCTATCATGTATGAGGGTATGGGATTCACATTAGTCATCACCAAGCTATGGGATTTTGCATCATGTTATTATCTATGAGAGTTAATATAGACATGGGTTTCCTTCTAAAATGTCATTTATATGTATCATTATATTTTCTTCTTATTTTCGTGCAAGATAATGTGCTATTTAAAATAAACTATATATTTTTACTTTTTTTATTTTTTATATATTGTGTTTCCCCTCACGTACCCATTTTGGTGGGTTTATGTTTCTAGGCATTTTCATTTGAAAAACTTGTACACGTTTCCACATTTCGTGCAATTTAGGTCCACGACAATTTACAAACCATATTGGTATCAGAGTAGGTTTCTATAGGGTTTTTGTGGGAAATCGTAGGATTTAGGAGTTGGCATTAGAAAGAAGTCTGAAAACCCTAGCCATGGTAGTTAAGTACAGTAACAATCCAAGGGATGATTTGGAGGAGAGGTTCTTAAAGGTGGAAAAACAAGTCGCTGGCATTTCTCACAACATTATGATCCTCTTTGTTGCTCTAGAGAGAAAGTTTGGACCTTTCAGGGAGTTTGGTAACTCTAACTTAGAAGTTGAATTAGATATGAAATTTGGAGACAATGAAGACCCAAAAAAGGAGTCGAAAAATGAGCTAGAGAAAGAGAGACCAAGATCCAACATCACTTCTTCCCAATCTCTGTTTAAAGTGGAAGCGAAAGTGGACATCAAACCCTACCAAGGTGAGATTGATGTTGTTAACTTGAATCAATGGTTGCAACAATTAAAAGTCTATTTCAATGTTCATAACATAGGAGAAAAGCAACATATATCATTTTCCCGATTGAGGTTAGAGGGCCATGCCCAAACTTGGTGGGAAAGAGATGCTTAGGTTCTAGGGTGATCCCTTAGTAATTGAGTGGGAGGTGTTTAAATCTCTCAACAAGTCCCAATTCTATCCGATTGGTTACAAAGACGACTAGTGGATCTGTTGGCATTGCTTTCGACAGAAGTAAGGGCAGAGTGTAGAAAACAAACCTTTATGTTGGGTACACCACTGAGTTTAGAAAACAAACCTTTATGTTGGGTATATCTCCCAATAACTCGAATGTACTCCTTAAGTATTTGGGTGGTTTGCATAGTCATTTAAGGAGGCAAGTGATGCTCTTTAAACCAAGGACCATTGATGAGGCTTATGTGCAAGCGCAATATCTCGAGAATATGGATAAGAAGAAAGGACAACCAAGTGGAAAGAAAACTAAGACACTTCCAAGGAGGGAAAGATGAAGTGGAAAGGAATGGATAAGAAAACAACAACCATTGCACATCATTGCAAGGATCCAAACAACCATTGTAATATTCATGGGCACATTGAAGATAAGTGTTGGAAGCTACATCGAGAGTTGAATGCAAAGAATTGCAAGAAGGATGCCAAGAAGAAGAACATGCTAGTCGTGGATTTAGGCAATTGGGTAGGGAGTAGTTCAGATTTAGATGAAAATGTTGTTTGCACAACAATGCAGGAGGAGGTGAACTTGAGTGGCCTCTATCCCAAGGAAGAGAAGGAGATGACTAAACTCTTCCATATCAAGCTCCAAGTCAAGAAAACAAAGTTGAATGCTTTATTTGATTCCAGTTCACAACTCAACCTCATAGTAGGGGATCTCGTAAGCAAGATTGGATTATAAGTTCATGACCATCGTCACCCATACCCATTAGGAAGGGTAAATAAGGATGCAAAACTTAGTGTCACTAAGTAGTGTAAACTAATATTTTTTGTAAGTGTAAAACTATATTGATGAAGTGGAGGTAGATGTAGTACCACTTGATGTGTGTGATGTAGTGTTTGGAAGCTCCTAGTTGTAAATGAAGGATGCAATCTTCACGAGGAGAGTAAACTAATATTGCTTGATCAAGGATGGAAGGTCCTTCATCATCAATGCAAACAGGTTAATCCAAGATCTCTTTGGTAAGTGCTAACCAAGCTAAGAAACTGATCAATTCAAGTAGGAAGCTTGTATTACTCTTCCTAAGAGTGAATCAACATTGAGATGTGTTGCCACCTTTATACACACTTGGGGTAATGCAGAAAAAATCTTCAATCCACTTAGTGTGTCCTTGGGGAAAGTCTCGAGTCAAGGTGCCGTCCCCTGATCCTCGACTCCTCCGTCTAGGCCAACTCCTAGCGAAGCCAAGGGGGGTAGTCCCTAACAACAATACTAAGGCTTAAAAGCTAATCTAAGTACAAAAAAGTAAATCTAGGAGTTTATTGCAGATAAAGGCATTACATCAAAGCAAAACATATAACATTCATTCATTCATTCATTCATAAGATAAGCTTGATGAAATAGATATCCAATGTATAAAATACTTGCACAAGATACAATAAAGGATACAAATATCTGCAAGTAATCATAAGCTTATTAGACAATCATAAGTACCATGAATGAAAATAAGTTACTACTCATGAAGTAAAGATATGTAAAATATGAGACCAGTGCCTGAAAGAGATTGTGGGCAGTTGTCTGTAACGCGTGCTTTATGATATTTCCTTTGAAAGTTTTAAGGTAGATTAATGAGATAAATTTTATTTGCTTTGAAATGAAAATGCTTGAGAACCAACTAACTAATGTGTGGCCTTTCTAGAGGCTATCTCTTTGGTTGGAATTATGCAGAGAACTTGCCAAAACCCCAAAGGCTTCACCAGCAAGTTCAATGAAGGTGTCGGAGGTCCAACATGGGGAGAACCTAGATCTCAAAGTTCCCGTTTGACTTCACACACTCCTTGCATGCGTTTTCCCTCACATTGAGATAACATACTTTGAGATTTCCCTAATTAATCTAGTCCACACTGACCAATGCCGGTTTTGATGAGTTCCCAGGATCGAGCTAGGCTCACAAGGGTTCAGAGCATACACCAGGGAGCTGAGGGGAAGATTTATTTTAAAACAAAAAAAGTAAATGCTGAAAAGAAACTTGCAAAATGAAATGCTTTCTAATTACTAAAGTCCTAATTGATCAGCCTCTTGCGAGGAGCTGAGGGGATAGGTTTATTTGCCAACTTGAAATTGCATAAACGAAAAAGAAAACTAAACTAACAATTAAAGTATTACTTTTTCCAAAATGAAACTAATCTATGTGTTGTGGTTATGATTGATTGATTGATTCCTTTATATTGTGAAGAACAAGAAAATGCAAGAAACCAAAAAGTAAGCACACCACCACACCACCAATCCCCCTAAAGGGGAAGACGAAACTGGGCACTATGAGGTCCTCTTTTATTGCTTTCTATTACAATGAGAATCTAAGTTCTCTTTTTAGAGCTTTTTGGATCCTTATATAATGGATTGAAAACTAAAGGAAAAGATTACAAAGAGTTCTCTGATGGTCTTGGTCTTCAAGTGTTCAATCCTGGGCAAAGTTTTCTTCAATTTAGCTTCGATTTCGCCAGAGTTTCCCCTTGTTTTATGATGGACCTGCTAAAAACCAGCAAAAAGGATTATTAGAAAATGCTCACAATCACTTTAAGAAAATAAAATGAAAAAGAGTGAAGACTTAGCCAAAATTTTCTGAAATTTCCTTGTGCAAAAATGAAACTTTTTAGGGGTTTTTTGACAACTTAAATGAGACTAAACCAGGCCCTTTTAGAAGTTTCTGTTTGCTGTCCTAAAACAGCAAACATAAACTCCTAAATAGCTAGATCTAACAATGCTAACTAAAACAATTTTCTACCTTAAGATCTTAAATAAAACTTGTAGAAAAATGCAATAAAGACTACTTAGATCTATTCTTTAGAATTTGAAAGAATTGAAACTAGATCTAAGTCTTATGCATGCAACAATTCTATTTGATATAACTTTGAATCTTTAATTTTATTTGCATGCAACATTAGAAGGTAACCAAAGAAGATTGAAAACTTTTTTGAAGGAGAGAAAGACACTCTTGATCTTGGAACTTCCCTTGGGCAATGGGGTCCTTGGGGGAGTGAAGAGGGAGATGTCTTTAGGAAACTTGTTGAAAAGAGATGGATGCAACCAAGCTCCGCCAACTCTTCAATCTATTGAGATCCTGTAAACTTCACAATACTTGGACAAAATACTGTCAAATTTTTGGTGCAACCTACAAAGGAGACTCAATGGCAAGATTAGTTAACATAAACACATAATGCACATTTAAGCTTCCAAAATAAGTAAGCAATATGATTAGAAAGTCAAGCTAGATTAATAACCTTATCCTATTGAGTAATAGTACTCTTACCAAGGCCAATATTTGTGAATAATTGAAAAATAAGTACATGAAATAACATCACCTCAAATCTTAGCTCATGACAACCATCCACAAATGAAACACACCATCAATGACCTCCAAAGTCTTTTATTCCATTCCAATATCCAAAGATTTACAAGAGCATTACATCAAGGTAGCCCAACTCCCATTAGCTACAAAGGGAGGGGTCAACCTTCTTAAATAGCAACTTGGGTGAGATAACCAAAGCTAGGGCGCATGGCATGAGGGAGAGTGCACATGAGCTAAGTGAGCTAAGTGAGGGACGAGTGGATAGGTGTGGAGTGAGTGGTAGGTGGAGTGGAGTGAAGTTTGAGATGACTAGAGTGTTAGAACTGTTAATATTATGGTAGCTGCGGGAGGTATTTACCTCTACGTATGAACCTGGCGAGAATAGAAGCCTCCGGAAAGCAAGAGAAAACCCTAATGAGCTGGCTAATAACCCTAGAAGTCTTGTCGGCTCAAGAAGATAATTTATATTAGGTTATTAGCCTCCAAGAAAAGAAGTCGACCATAAATAATAATAATATACTGAACAGACACATATCTAGAAGGAGAAGTCGGCCCCAACAAATCTGACAGAACCACTATAAATACAGGGCGCCAGTTCTCATTTGACACATCTCTCAGAATTGTAGAGAGCAACTGGTGCGCACTGCAGTTCCCAGTTTGGTGCGCACATGTGGAGGAGGGCTGCAGGTGCAACTACAACAGCGGCTAGTTTTCAGTATAGGCTTGGACTATCTCTTGGCTAGGGTTTGGACTATCTGATCAGCTATTGTTGGTGCGCTATACTTGGAGGAAGATGCGCTACACCTTGTTTGGCTATCTAGCCTAGGGTTTGCTTCCGGAGTAATTCTCAGTCAAGGTTAAGGTGCCCGGAGGGTGGCTTCGGCCTATGGTTGGGTGACGAGGGTATCGTCAATGGTAAAACGAGCACACCATATTCTATATTCTAACAGGTTATGGGCCCACACCTCCTTCATTCAGTCTAAACGCTGGAAGGAAACATAGCTGCTAGGATATTGATTTCGCTGAGGAATTGCTGCTAGGGTTACTAGCAGAAGCAGCTCCCAAAACACTTCTGCTAGGGTTACTAGCAGGAGCAGTTGCAGAAACCCTAATCCTCTCATTAAGACACCTTAAGTGAAGAGATTGACCTAATCTTTGGACAGATCAGTGCGCCCTAGCCTAGCGCATCTCCTGATACTCTCAGCAAGCCAAGATGTGAAGTTTGAATTTCTGGTAAAATCTAGGGTTTGACCAAGTCAAGCAACCATGATTAACTCTATGAAGTTTGAGAACAAGTTAGATGGAGCCTCTAACTTCAGAGCGTGGAAGACAAGGAACAACCTCATCCTTGCCAAGAATAAAGTGATGGATATCGTGAAAGGAAAGATCGTGAAGCCAGAGTTTGAAGAGGAAAAGAGAAGGAACCGCAGAATGTTGCAGCGATGGAGAAGTTCAAAGATGTTAACATCAATGCTATGAGTATCATAGTGGATTCCATAAAAGACCACTTGATACCCTACATCTCCCATCTTGACTCATCGAAGAAGATGTACGATGCCCTAACAAATCTCTTCTCAGTCATAAAC